>JAGDQP010010807.1:9172-31352 GCA_022664845.1 Lepisma saccharinum
CGGAACCAAACCAGTTTAGTTCATTTGCAGTATACAAGTAAGATGTAATGGAGAATTTGTAACACTCATTTAACGGAAACAATCAAAACAGAAGCCGCCGCCTCCTGTGTAAAATGAGACGCTGACTGAACTGATAGCATATATATTTCATTGAGAAGTTAAAGATGTGGGAATATTTTACTTTTTTAAAAAGAAAAAAAAAGCTGTTATGTGTATGTTTCAGTAAGTAATATCAGCTTCAAGAAGAAAAAAATATAATAGGCTCAATATTTTTCTACAGATGAGAAGAGTTATCTAGTCTGCTTTTCCTAAGATGTTCCTATCAGGCCCGCATATGGTGTTTACTGGTGATCTTGAGAAAGATCAGAATTCTTAATATATACGTAGGTTTTTAAGAAACATGCATGGAAATATCTGTAGTGTACTACATTTACAATTAAACTTCTTCTGCTGTTAGCGACATATACAAGATATGAATATTGAGGTAATACCCGGCACAATGATCAAGTTCAAGGAAGCTCGTGGACCCTGGATCAGCATTGTTGAGGAAGAGGAAAAGGCGTCAGTTTGAATTTTGTGTCTACCATTAATCCTTACTTGGTTTTGACGCTGATTTATCTCTATCATGCAAGAAGGATAACGTAATAGTAACTTAAAGCCAGCGTTTATTATCTTCTTTCTTTGTTCTTCTACATCTGTGAAAGCAAAACATCTGTTTCTAAGGTTAACTTACCGGTAGCATAAGTGGCAATAATATCACTGAAAATACTGTGGTTTTGCCGTTTACTGTGCCTCTGCCATTTACTGTTATAGTAGGTCCACCGTAAAATAGCTACTTACGGTTTAACCACCGTTTTTTTTACGGTGATACAACTAGCCAGTGATTTCACCATCAAAATTACGAATCTTTAACAATGTATGACATATTTGGAAAACCTTCTTCTATGACATATTTGAAAACTCAGCTTGAGTAGGAACCTAACTGTGAAAGAGTTTAATTTTGACAAACAAAATCCATTGACAAAATCTAGAAAGAAGAAGAATTAATAATAATGAGCTTAAAAACAAGTCAGTGAGATAATGGGCCTTGAAACATGAAAACGTCAAATTTATAAACAAACATTTTGGCTGAATGTACGGTCATCAAAAGAGTTCAAACTTTTCAAGTATGTATTATCCTTTACTGAACTTGTCCTACTCTTACTCTATTTAAACCTTCATATCTGCTGTTACTTTCGACACTAATAGGCGAAACAAGCAATATGCTAACTTAACTTTATTTTTATTCTAGTTTTAAACAAACACTAACTTTATTATAGATATAGACTTAATTATGCACACATTCAACCTCAAATACTAATTGAGAAGGTAAAATACCAATTAGAAACATAACACATATTGTTGTATTTCTGAATTCTGAGGATGTACAGATGCTTATCAGAATAATGGAAACACCTGAACGAAAGTGCAACTTACCAGATTAATATGGTGTCGGGCCACCTTTCGCCTTCAGTACAGCCTTGATGCGACGTGGGATGGAGGCATAGAGGTCGTGAATGGTAGCAAGTGGAATATTACACCATTCCTCGTGCAGGGCATCGGCCAGTTCTGTGAGAGAGGATGGAGGTGGAAATCGTCGCCGGAGTCGTGTTTCCAAGATGGACCACAGATGTTCAATTATGTTGAGATCTGGGGATTGGGCGGGACAGGGGAGGTGTTGAACTTCATCCCGATGTTCCTAAAACCACGCTGCAACAACTCCAGCTGTGTGAATGGGTGCATTATCATCCTGGAATATGGCGTCATTGTCCGGGAACAACATCCGGACCATAGGATGCAAGTGGTCTCCTAAAATTGCGACATAATCGTTGGCAGTGATGCGTCCGCGAAGTGTGACCACAGGACCCAATGAAAACCATGATATTGCGGCCCACAGCATCACCGTGCCGCCGCAATGTTTCACAGTTGGGCGGAGACACTGCAGATCATACGCTTCTTTGGGCGTTCTCCACACATAAACACGGCCCGTGGTTTGGAATAGGGTGAATGGTGACTCATCCGACCATACCACACGTTTCCAGTCGTCAACGGTCCAAGTTGCATGGTCGCGGCACCATTTGCGGCGTGCTAAAGCGTTCTGGTCCCTGATGAGAGGTTTGGCCCGTGCAACACGGCCCCGTAAGTTAATGTCATGTAATTCGCGGCGGACTGTGATTGTCGAAACAGGTTGGGGGAGGTGCTGATTGAGTTCCTCCGTCACTTGCGCCGCAGTGGCACGACGGTTCCGCGTGACAATGCGCTTTAATACCCGGCGTGCCCTGTCACTGATGCTTTTCTTCCGCCCACTGTTCCGCTTCCCCGATGTGGTTTTCCCGTGTGTTGTGTAGGCCGTCATCACCTTCGACACTGTCCCTGGCGACACACCTAACACACTAGCCACTGCCGTCACACTCACTCAACATAACCGCGCACCAACAATTTGCCCTCTTTTAAACTCTGAGAGGTCTCCCATTTTACATTACCTCCGTCTGCTGCAGCCACTGCACACTCCTGTTCCACGACGCCTGACGTAGTATGGAGACCGACCTAACACACCACCACGAGCAGTCCGGCGCTGCGGTCGCCACGACACCACTGCCAACCCATACATCTGACGTGTTGCCAACTACAGGTGTTTCCATTATTCTGATAAGCATCTGTATATCAACGAGTGAATGTATCTCAATATATAAAATTGAAAGTGAGTATGTTTGCATGAGCATCATGCAAAAAAGTAACTGATTTGAATGATTTTTCGCACCTGATCAGACACGGGACCGAACTGGGAAGTTATCACTTTGATTCTAAAATTATTATCTTCAGAGATAATCGACCATCTAATTGTCCATTGAATTCCATTGCCTATAAAAATAAAATAAATACATTTTATTCGGGACACATCATCAGGAATTGGCTTACATCTCAATTTTTCAAATTGAGAAGTTGGTTTACTTAATGTTCAGCAAGGTCAGTACGATGGTCTTTATTCAAGATTAATGGAAGTAGCCCCTGGAATGCGAATGATGACTTCTGCTTCAGCATATCTGCTTGGATCCGCAATCTCTACCAATGCTCTTCGTAGTTTATTGCTTGAGGAGATATCTAAACTAGAATTTTTCTTTTCTCGCCTCTCTTTGATTTCAGCACATTCAGCATTTTATCTACTTCGTGCTTCTTTTTCCATCCCCCGTTTAATGTATTTTTTACGTTGTTCTCCTTCGTGGCGGGAAGAGACATTGTTACAGAGATATGATTGTGTTTTACAGGCTGGCCTGTAATCAATCCTCAACCGCTCTCTAACTAATAGCGCCTGGCTTCAGGCCACTTTGCCCGTTCGTTCGGATGAACTTGGTTCGTCGGGCCATGGATTTGGCGATTCCGTCTTTTTTAGCGTCTTTTCGTGGCTCTCAATGTCTTGCTGAGTCTATCCTTCCTCCGGGTTTATGCCTTGATCCCAATACGGTTATTCATGATTGTAAATCTCAGTGGTCTTGTTTAATCGGCGTGGATTCTCCTTCTTTAGACTGCAGTAGTTCTCAGGCCAGGTGGGATGACCCAGTTATTCAATGCACCCAATTGTTTCTTCTACAATCCCCTGGTTATCTTGAGGATAAAGCCAGACTTCTTGCTGCTTTTTCTCCAGATTCTGGTGTTTGGTTTCAGGCCCTACCTTCTCACCCTCTGGATCTCCACTTATCCATTGAAATTTTTCGTATTGCTGTTACTTTACGATTAGGAGCTGACGTCTGTGTACCTCACAATTGTCCAGCTTGTGGGGCGTTCGTAGATCAACGAGGCTTTCACGGTCTCTCTTGTGTTCGTAGTGCTGGTAGAGACATGCGTCATGCCAGTGTAAATGACGTAATTCATCGTGAGTTTATTTCAGCTGAAGTACCTTCAGTGCGTGGACCATCTGGATGTAGTCGTTCCGATGGTAAGAGACCTGACGGTATGAATGTAGTGCCTTGGAAAAGAGGAAGATCTTTATTGTGGGATTTTACTTTTGTTGATACGTTTGCCCTCTCGAATCTTCCTCATTCATCTTTGCGAGCTGATGGTGCTTCTTCCCGTCGAGAGGTCGAAAAAAATATAAAATACAGTACCCTGTTAGATAAATTCATTGTCATTGAGGCAAGCGGTACTTGGAGTACCGAGGGCTTTAATTTCATCAAGGAAGTTGGACGACGCATTGGGCTTGTTTCTGGCAATGCTCGCGTAACTGCTTTCCTATTACAGCGAATTAGTATCGCCGTTCAACATAGTAATGTTTCTTCAGTTCTTGGAACGCTACCTCCGGGGAAGAAATTGGAGGAGATTTTTCTTCTTTAAATGCTGTTTCCGTTATTGTTGTTTGTGTTTGTTTTTTATTTTTGGTTGTTCCTTAAGATTTTGTTGATTTTACAGATAATTCTATGATGCGGTTATTGTTATCTCGTATGTAATAATATGTAGTGTTTATCAGTAAATAAATTTAAACTATTTTTTTTTCATTTTAATTTCAAACAACAATCAGAAATAAATATTTTTTTAGATTTTAATTTCAATTGTTGTAAATAAAAATATTTAGATTTAATGTTTTAAAACAGTGTAGTAGTATCTTTTTTCAGTGAGTCAATTAGCGTGGAGTTCCTCCTCATAAAGGAAGTAGAAAGCAGTGCACAGAGGAATACTTATACAAGATGATGTAGAAGAGATTGTTGTAAAACATCATGAACTATGCATTTATGTATTTATTTATTAGAAGTTAGCACGGATACAAGAAAAGCCATTTTACACCGTTCTTGTAACAATGTGATATAACAATAAAAATAATAACAACAACAATAATAATAACAACAAATAATTATATAATAAGAAATGAGATCAGTTTTTTTTTGTTTTTTCATTCCAGATTCATATAACAAGCCTTTAGAAATTTACTTTTACTGAGAGAGAAGTCTGGTGGCAAAGGAAGAGTATTGTAAAAATGTGATAATTTGTATTCAAGAGATCACTGGACCAAATACAATCGCGGTTTTGAGTGGTAGAATTGATGTTGGGAGGTCGTTGGTCCTCAGTGTGCCCTGCATTATTTTGTCAAGAAATTTTAAGTCATTTAGTTTTCTTTGAGGGTCTATGTTTTTTAAATCAAGAGAATTCAAAATGTCTACGTTAGATTTGTGTTGGAGGTTGGGTACCCTGTGTTGTACAATGCGAGTAAAGACATCTTGGACTTTGTGCAATTTAGATAAGTTGGTTTCACAAGCCATTAAATAAGTCAATATTATTTGTGATTAAGTATGTAAGTTTTAAAATAGGTGCTAGAAAGATAAAGAATAAATAATAACTATATATTATAAGTCACGAATTGGTGAGCAATGTCAGGAAGAAAGTTACTAAAGCATGTACTTGAAAAGACATTCATAAATCGATATTGAAACTTTTCTTTGCATTCATCCTTTTTCTCTTTATTTTCATTTAATCTTCTTATGTTCTTGAACTTGTTCGTCATTCCTTCAAAGTTTGCACCCAAACAATAACGTTGTAGAGTACAATCAGTTTCCAATTTAGCTCCTGTCATTCAGATAAAATAAGTACCAATTCACTTGTGGGATTGCAACTAATTTGATTCTTTTTATCCAATATCTTTTTTAAAAGATGCACATAACAACCTAATGATTTGTTTCTTTTTCTTTCAATTTACTCCCACTACGAGAACGTCATTCTTATTCACCAACTGCATTTGAATCGCTCATTTTACTACGAAAAATAACCAATATTCTGTCAATGAACTACAAGATTTAATTCATCCAGTCAGTTGGTACACTTCCGCCTAATCATGCAAATACAATTTTCTTGAAGCCTTTTTCTTCTTTATCTTTAACTAGACTATCTTGTGGAAATGAAAGTCAGCAGTTAAACTCTTTCCCGTTGGTCAATTGGAAGTGATGACTATGCAGCAAGGTTTTTCTTCAAAGCAGAGTCTATACAGTATCCACACTGATAGAAGATTCTATTAGTTCTTACTTCATTTTTATCACATTCGTAACAAGCAATGCACAATTACGCGCAATACATGATAAGAAAATCGAATTGAATGTTGCAGCAAGGAGGTGTTTACCTTCTAATCAAGAGGTACTAAGCTTAAAACTCGGAATCGACCAGGCTGAGAGGAGTTTACTTAGGTTTCCTTCTGCCATATCTAACAAATGAGACTTTGAATTAACATCAGGCGAAATTTCTCTTCCTTCTGTCTCCAAACGAAAAGAAGTTATTGTTGTGACAGTCTGAAACCTTGAGTGGTTTTCAAGGACATTATAATAAAGTTTCAAGAAAAGTGGAACCAATATGTAAAGCCTGTACATAAGAAAGTATGTGTTCAAATTGTAAAATTAGTATTCAAAATAGTGAAGATTTTAGGGGCCGCGGTGGCTCAACGATTAGAGCGCTGACCTCTGGTGCTTGGGTTCGTCGATTCTAACCCTGATCGTTCAATGTGGGCTTTGTGGTGGGCAAACACCGTGTGCGTGGGTTTTCTCGGGGTTCTCCCACTTTCTTAATTCTACCAATTATCCCATCATCACCCATCCGGCCTGATCCTAAGTTACCTAAACGCCTTAAAAATTAAATTTAAACTCAGTACAGATTTTACTAACTAACAGCCGTGTACTTCTCAATATTTGGAAATCAATTTCGTTGTAAAATTAGAGGCTCTTTCAGGTAATAAACAGTAATTACATTTATTTGACTTATTTCATAATTATTATTGATTAGCCCAGTTACAGACACGGCCAAGTCCATTTTTTTCACAAAATGAGTTAGACATTGTTTCCGTCAGGTGGTGTATATGCAACACTAAATCTCTTTCATTACAAAGTGGCCAGATACGTATTAAAAACACATTTGAAGGGTACACGCGAAGAATGATCAAGGTCCATTTTTGAAAGTTGTCAGAAAAAACGCGTTTTAAAGCGTAAATACTTGAATTCAAAGTTATTTTTTGCTCAAGGCATGTCTTCGACCTCAAGCAAAGATGCCCAAATCAAAAATAACTTTAAATTCAAGTGTTTACACTTAAAATGCGTTTTCTCTTACAACTTTCAGAAATGGACCTCGATCGTTCTTCCCTTCATTTAAATACGTGATTTCTTGCCAGCAAAAAACCGTCAACTCCAAAAACGCTTAGTTTCAAACACGGCCAGGTTCAGTGTAGCCAATCACAGCACAGTATTCATCCAATCACGCTGAATCACAGGAAAACTAAGAATCTGTGTGAATGTGCAACCAACAATGACGATGAGTACGATGATGTTCTGGAAATTGTCAAATAACAGTTTTTTTTCTATAGAAAAGTAAAAAATGTGCTAAAAATGTAACACAGAAAGCTTGCAATTAAAAGTGTTTTATAAAATGTATTATCTTTTTAAAAGCCAACTTCAAGGAATCACTTTCATAGTTTCATGTCTGCAGTTTTGGTTACACAGACGGCGACGTCCACACCTTGGTTACAAACCTTCCAGGTCCAATTTTGTTTTGTAAATAACTAATAAACTTTTAATATAATGTATCACATCTGTCACACATTCAATTTTAATTACATATCGATATCCAAATAAAAAAATAGCAATATTAATGCTTTTTCTATAGTAAACGGATTTTGCACGCTCCTGGAAAATTTTGCAAAGTGGACCTGGCCATGTTTGTAACTAAGCTACTCTATTAAAAATACAAGATATTTATATCAATATTTGACTAAAGTTATGATGTGAATGTAATATTTCTAATATTACAATACAGTAAATTAAATACAGTGTGCACATTTTAAAACCGGCCCCGAACACAAATATGAGATATGTTAAAATATAGTGTTCTGTGCATATAGTACATTACGACAAATGTTGGAAATGACTTCCATGTTCCTAGATGCACGTATCGATACGATTTTCCATATTCCTAGCAACCTTATGGAGTACTTCTGCGGTGATATTCTGAATAACAATAGTGATGTGATGTTCTTCTAATGTATGTGGATTATGTCTGTGAACAGTTTGGTTTTTAAAAAAAAGCATAGGAAGTAGTCCGTACTTGAGAGATCAGGAGATCTAGCGAGCCATAGTCTTTTGAAATAACCCTGTCGCAAAAAAAAAAAAAAAAAAAAATCCCTCAACGTCACCATTGTTGAATTAGACTGATGAGAATATGCTCCACCCGGTTGAAACTAGCACATCCGTTCATCAGGTTTCAACAGTGCAACAAACTGCATAATAATGTTTTGGTAAATCTCACTGTCCACTGTGGTTTCAGAGAAGATTGGCCCTATTATGTGTCGCCTTGATATGGCACAGCACACACTAACTTTCTCAGGATGGAGGGGAGACTCAACCAAGATGTGTGGATTTTCGGCGTTCCATGTTCGGTAATTTTGTGAATTGACATAGCCGTTGAGGTGAAACAACGCTTCATCAGAGAAAAAAAAAAGATAATCTAATACAGTGATATCATTACCACTGAAGGTCTTCAGCCATTGGCAGTACCGTACCCGACTAACGTAGTCAACATATTTCAATTCTTGGAAAACTTGTAGATTATACTCACAAAAACTTAACTTATACTCTCCTCCCCTTCCTCCCCCTCTCTTCTTTCCCTTCCCTTTTACTTCGACAACTACAAGAGTCCCCCTCCATCCCACTACACTCCAAATGCAAGAATGGAATAAGAAAGGTACAAAAAATAAATATACATAAACAAAATTTTAGTTACAATACCGAGCCAGTTTTAAAATGTGTATTTTTATTAAAGGGGATCAACTAATTTGAAAAAATAAGTGCTTAGTCCTTCATCTTTTCCTGATTTACATATTTATGGTGCAATCTATCCTTCTATTCGCCGACGGCTGTAAACTTTATAGACAAATAAATCTCCATTCCGCATGATAGCTTAAGTCCTTACCTGGCGCGATAACTAGAATTTAAAGCTAAATCCTCAGAAATCTGCATCTTGTTCTGTTTCACTGAAAAGACAAACAATTAATTACTCATATAAAAAAATAAACACTGTTTCTTCTTTCATAGACCATAATACAGTATTGTTATTGATATCAAGTTAACTTTTTCTGATCGAGTTGATCAAATCTTTTAAGGTGCTAAGTCTAACAAGGAAACTAGGTTTGCTCTTTCGCTTCCCAAGGATTCGAAGCTTTTCTGCAACTAACTTGTTTTAAAAGTCCTATGTTTCACCTACTATTGAATATTGTTCGCCCATATAGTTCATGGCATGTCCCAAGCATAGATTGATTCAGAGTACCTGAATTATGGGGATCCTCCGATGAAGATACAATGAAAATATTGAAAATAATGAAAATCCTTGCGCCACAGATGATCCTCTTCTGACAATGATGAACATGATTATATTCAATGAGAAACCTTAACGTCACAAATGAACTTTCGTGTGCCTATCCGAAAAAAAAAAACGTATACTTCTTCTATGTAAACACGCCTAGAATCAACTTAATTCAAAGGTCACTTATAAACAGAATAAGTGCAAAAAATAACAGTCTCCCACAAGCATTGCACCTTGTATCATCTTTAGAGTATAGAAAAATAAATTGGATTCGTAAATACGTGTCATCTTGATGTTGCTGTATATCTTGTTATTTATATCTTGTTTCTTTTGCTTATTTTGTTAATGTTTCAATGTAAAATGACCGCTATATACCGTATTTTAAAGTTATTCGTAAATAAATAAATAATTAAATAAAATTAATTTCCAACATTTGAATTATACCTTGTAAAAGCACTTATATTCCTATTTAATACAGATTATTTAAAAAAATAAAAGCATCTGTGATTGTTAACTGTTGTGTCAGTTCCAAGCCAGATACTTGTCGAAAAATATGATTTAAAAAAAAAAAACTTTCACCTGATTTACCTCTTTCACTACTTCTATAAAATTCTGTTTTCAAATGGTTAGATCTTATTAAGTGATAGTACAAGTAGAGCCTTATGTTTTGACATCTGGCGTTTACCCTCATTTAGATACTATTACTCTATCTCTCTGTCTCTGTCTCTCTCTCTCTCTCTCTCTCTCTCACACACACACACAATCGTTTTAAGAAGAGTGCGTGTTTTGAACTATTTCTATATAATCTGGTAAGACCCTTTCCTCCCATCTGCATGTAAAAAGATTTTTTTTTCTCCTTGAAAGGAAATCTATTTTGTGTTAAACCAGCTCTGGACCTCTGTTCAATATTCTAAGATTCACTTTTTCTTAACATTAATCATGACACCTTCCAATGGATGCGACTGAAATATAAATTAAAGTATTTGTTGTTGTTTTTCCATTTCATTTCTCTTTCGTGCACGCGCCAAAACATTAAAAAATCTTGACATGTCAATGTAAAAGAGATGTCAGATTATGATAACGCTACCTGAATGGAAAACAGACTTCTTAAACATAAAATAAAAAAGAAAGAATAAGCCTAAACCAACAGAAGAATCCTAAAGAAAGGATACTTAAAGGGGTGAAAAACTGAACTGAGGAAAGAATTATGTCCTGATTGAATTTTGACAGCTTCTAATCCAAGGGTGAGAACAAGGTGATCAATCGGAAGGGACAAGAGTACTTAATAGATTTTAGTAAATCCAGGGCTTTCTTTCCCACATGTGCTTCTAAGATTTCCTTTTCTGAATGTGGGTTCATCCTGATAAATTCAATGGCCAACACTTTTAAGCACGTACATTAATCACGTAGATTACGTGCAATGAATATTTCAACGTGTTTTCGTCGTGACAAACTAATTGAATGTGAAAGGAGGGATGGGGTGCGATTCTGTCCACGAATCTGGAAGATTAAGTTATTTCACGATCTCCTCACTACTTGCAAAAACTAACAGCAAGATAATAACTTTCTATGGGATAAGTATGAGTAGCTTGATACGTATTGCATAGACTTGTTGGTCAAATTAATTAATGTCATTTTATACAAACATTTGAATTTTATTGGCATCTATCGAACTCCAGGAAAGAATAGGAAACTAGAAACAATACGTTTTCAAAATTAGATGCACATTCAACTACCATTTCTGAAGTAACTCCACAGAATTGTTCCTCTAATCTTAGTTATCATGTCATTTTGAAATTATTCGAACTTTAGTGACGTTTAAGAGGTTTCATAATGACGCACTACTCAAAATAATCTGCTGAAACATATTGTAACACTACATATAATTGAGTTATTAAATCTGTGCTTTTTGAACCAAATATTTAGCATTGTTTTGACACACATGCTGGCAGAACAAAATATTCGGTTCTGAACTGGAAGTCATGTTTCTCATGAGAGTTGTGATTTATTTTATAATTCTTAACCTGAACTAAAAACTATACTACTGCTTCAGAGATTACTTATTATTACGACATGAAATGGTACTCAAGTAATAAAGGTCATATATATTGTTGAACGTTAGCTGTCATTATCTCATAAACATGTTTTACAACAAGGCTATAAGCTCATATACACCTTTTGCAGATTCTGTAATCTTGGAAACAAACCACGACATTTCCACCTTTACATAACCTTCTCGATTCTCTTCAGCCTGACTTCGCTCCACAACACTATTAAAGATTACTTAAACGTCCCATGGATCAGTAAAATCACTCTATTAATATTAATATATGTAAATCGTCTCTAAACTCCGTATTAACTAAACGTACTTCCTACAAGTTTGCACTGTTTCTCTTCCTTTCTTAAAGATCATCAACGATGTGTTAATTTAGAAAACAACTATAGTCCCTAGCAGCACAAGGATAGAGGCCCAATAGTAGGTCAATAAAGCGGATATCGATCATGGTTGGCCGTTCTGTAGGTATATCGACGGACATCGGCATGGTACGATATTTCGATATTCTATTCTATTTCTGAAACTTATTGTATTTCAACCAGAAACATGTAAAATTATTTTGTCAGATTAAAATATGAAGTTTAGAGAGATATCACTGTTTAAAGATGTTATCGCATGATATCGATCGACACCGGCTGATGCCGTTCGGAAGAGCACCACATTTGTTCCAAAAAGTTTGTGTCAAGCAAAAATAACAGGTGTTACGTATTTTACACGTTTGGCCTTTAAAGTTATTCTGCAATGGAAATACTGACTATGTCACTACATTTCATGTCTGAGTTGATGATATGTATAATAGACGTACTTCTCTCGGGGGTTGTGTCTATAGTGTAGTGTTTAAAGCGATTGGCAATAAATCATCGGGGTTTTCACGAAGCTCCATTCGAGGACCTCTTCTCTTTAGTATACAGTATATATTAATGATATTTCCTCCGTCTTTTCTTAATGTAAACATCGTTTTAACAGATGATCTGCAAATATAAATTATGTTCATTTTACACTGTCTTCTATGCATGATCTAATTGAAGCAATGAATAAAGATCTTTATGTTCCAACAATCTAACTGCATGAAGAGATAAACACTATACCTAAAATTAAATCCTCTAAAGACACAAGTCATCATTATAACAAATCTAAAACACACTTCAAAACTGAGTAGACTATACCACCCTCACATTTGGATGAGCGGCACTAAAATGGAACATGCTAAACAGGCGAGAAACCTGGGAGTCATCATGAACAATCATCTTACATGGAACGAACACGTAATAGGTGTACCCTATATTGCACACTCTTTGAAAGCTAAAATACTTTCTTTCAGTAATCCATCTTGTAAATATTATTTCTAACATATTACTTACCTGAGAATCTAAAGAGCTCTCAGGTAGCCTTGCGAAGGTAGTGTTGTTTTCAAAAAAGTTTGAGGTAGTTTGTAGTTGCTGGTTTGTGTTACAAAGAAAGGACACAGAAAATATTCCAGATCAATTTTGAATATAATTCACTCGACCAAACAGTTAGTAGAATTCAAATTGATCTAACGCTGTTGCTTGTTGCTGCAGAAGAGCAGTGATTCCGTCAGACCCCTCTCTATGGGAGGTGTCACCCCCCAAATCTCGAGAGCATCCCCAACTTTTAAATTTTTACTGTAAAAAATCGACAGATACCGTACAAAACTCTACTTACACCCTCCAAATTTGACTTTACATTCCTAAAACTGAAAATCCCGGCGGAATCCCTGCAGGAGAGTAAGGACAGTGTTCCCAAATAGAATTCTCTATTGTGGAGATATAGATGCTGTGACTGATTAAATTATAGATTGATAAGGATAAAACAACTTCGGGAATGTGTATACTGTGTAAGTCTATCTGGTTGAAACATGGCGCAGCATAATTTTGTTCCATGAAAATGAAGGTGTCAATACTGAACTTCTGAATGTTTAAACATTCGTCCTAGGAAATATTTAATCAATCGTATATGGCTATTTATTGGAGATAATTTCACTGAAATAAAACGTATTGGCTTATTATACTGAGTTATATTCTACACAAGGGTGACAAGACTAATGGACAAGTCTCCGAAAGAGATTTGTCTTCGTTGTCATCTCATCATATTCATGTCCATCAATGGTGCAAAATTTAAAAACAAATCTCGGAGAGACCCAACCTGCATTACTACGACAATTTTAAAATAAAATTATTTTTGTAAACAATGTAAAATAAATTATTGTTCCTAGAAATGAAAGAATTAATATTAGTTCTTCCATCTTCGCCTTTGAAACTTTTGATTGAATAAATAATTTCGTACAGGAATCTTTAAATGTGTATGTTTGATCCAAGCAGTTCAACAACAGAGTTATTTATCCTTCCTGGATGTTATTATTTGAAGAGAATTCTATGTGACAGCATATGTGTTTCTCCAGACATTAGATATGATTCTTCAGTCAGACTTACAAGGACTAAAAACAAAACTGATTAAGAAGTTGAGTTTATAATAAATGAATTGGTACTAGGAAGATTAAAGTTATTACACAGAGTTTATGAAGCATAACTTTAAAATAAATTTCAGACCCACTTCCTACAGCGTGAGAAATTGATGATGTCAATGGGGTGAATAAATATAAGAAGTAGCAACCAGGATATTCTTTACCTTTAACATGATCATCAGTTAACGCTACAGAGAGTTTTGACCTTTGTACGCGTATTTTAAGTGCTGGACATTTATTTTTGTCCTGAAATAGCAATACAGGAGACATGCAGTAATCTTAAAATTAATACAGTGCATTTCTCCTAACTAGAAGTAATTTGCACTCTAAAATTGCTTGTAGTTTTTGCTTATTGGAAACGAACAGAGGTGCTTTCTCTTATATGCCTACCTAATGGTTCTCAAAAGATGCAGTAACAGTATCCTTCACAACACTTGATTAGGTTACGAACCTTTCCTTTAACACTTTATTACTCAACTTCTCCAATATTAGTGACAAGATTTATATTGATTGTTTACGAGACCTTAACTGAGCTGCTAAACCTAAATTAGTTTAAAGGAAAAGTTTATTCTCAAAATATACGAGGTCAATTCATTAATAATTGAAACCTTTATGAAAACTGTTGGTCGCTGATATTAATAGGGAAACTCTATTGTATTCAACGTGATCTCCATTACATTATTACGTGTTTTCCTGTGTTTCACTAAATCCTATATTAGCTTCTTAAGTGTTTTAACAAGTACTATTCACCAACTATCGAGTACCAGCAGAGCACCTGTCTGCCATTTGAGAGACCTAGGTTCGGTTTATTGTCACTGAAAAGCATTATTTCAAATTATATTGTCTATTTATCCTTATGCACAATGGTAGATAAGAACATTATTTTAAAGATAGTGATAATTTTCTTGATAACAAAACACATCTACTGGATACTTCAGTTGTGATTCTTTTTCTTTCTTTCATAATAATCTCTCCACAAAATTACACTACTATACGTTCTACCTAAAACACATGTGCTACTACTATAAAGTATCTAATGAGCCATTTTACACTTAAGATAGCTCGTGATGAGAACAAAATCATGTCCCAATTACAAGCAAGAAAACTTACTGAAAGACAACATATAAAAAATAAACGGTAGTGTTAAGTAAAAGCACCTACAGTAAATTCGATACGTAGAGGAATGTGTAAAAGTCAAATCATGTGCTCTAAGGAATTTGGAGAAAAAAGAGTAAAGGAAATAGAACAAAAAATAATAAAGGATAACATAGTACAACATCGTGCGTGATCTCCAAGGCGTGGTCCAGATCCCTACAATGAGACTGGATGATAAAGAACTTCGTGGAAGCAGAAACGCAAACGTATAGTTGTTACTGCTGTTAACAGCCTTAATAATGGTTATGTCCGGCTTCCTCTTTTGCTTTCTTTTTATGATTTTTTTATTTTGTCTGCTGAAGCTACAAAACAGGACTCAAATTTCGCAAAGCAAGAAGATAGGCAACGCTTGTGTGATCATTACCGGCACGAGTCCTGTTAAACAGATATTGATTTATAAGCATGCTCTCAATTAAAGGCAGTAAGCTTCTGCAACATCTTTGATATGAAGGAATGTAAACAGTAAACAACGAATTACAGACACGAAAAAAATTCCATATAATAAGATCTCGGATCATCTGGTCATTGCCCTGTTAACTTTGTATCAGACCGCAATCTTTAAAATGTTCGATTTCTTAAGTGTACATGATCTGAAACTGCGATGTTATATATTGGCAGACATTTGTTAGTGCTGCAAGCTATAACGTACACAGAGAAAATCTAGTTGCACGCGATAGCATTTTATTTTCATTATATCCTTATTCTAGGAAGAATGTCAGTATTCCTGATACAAAAATTGGAATTTTGTGGTAGTTGCGTTTCCCGTATTGATATTTTACCATGATGAATTTTCTTTTCTCGACTAACTCTGTATGATAGAATAGTAACAGTTCTTTGTGGTCGTTTCTCTTGAATGAGGCTGCAAGGCGTCTGAATTGTTGGCAATAAATGATGGCTACATATCTGGGGAAGCAATTCCCAGTACTCGACACCATCCTTGTCTCACCAAACACTTAACTGTCTTCTTTTGATGGATACTAACTTCTGCACGGGAAGTTGATTTTTCTTTGTTAGGACTCCTTTCTTTCTATACTTTCTTTTCCAATCTTGACATAAAAGCACAATTACTCGTCACCAGTAACAATACTAGATAGCAATGATAGATGATGTTTTTGAGCTAACCGATAACGAGAAAACAAAAGCACAAATGGCCACCAGCTGATTTCTGTTGTTTTGCGTGTTGTATCCATACACCCAATTTCTGACCCATTCCCGGATGCAAATGTCGCACGATGGTCGACTGGTCAAAGTTGATAACATTTGGCAGTGCTTTTATTAACTGACGTGAATCTTCGTGCATCGACTAGTTTAACCGTAAAGCCGAATTTCTGCGATGGCTTTCTCCCCGTACACAGAGCAAATAGCTGACCAGGTAGCCGTACTATCTAAGGTATTAGGCTTCGTTAGGAAGGTTTCGAGTTCGAGTCCCGGCAGAGACATGGGTGTCTTTTAACTCGAACGTGGCGGATAAACGTGACGGGCCGAAGTCAACAGTTACTAGACTGACCAATATAAAATAAAGTTTACTAACGTTTTTTACATAGCAAATATTTTGAGCAGCCTCCGCTGCGTTTACTCCTCTGTTAAATTCAAACATAAGAATATGTCGGAAGTGTTCGTTTTTCTCAATTTGATAGTCCACCTTCTATAGTCCACAAATTGCACTAATGTCTATCAAATCTGAAAAATCTAAGTCATATTCACAATTACAATAGTATCACTCCAAATAGCAAATTATAAACAAACTTCTAACAACCGTACTGTTGCCAGGCCACAAATAAACGCTACGAATTTATGCATCAACTGTGAGCAGAGGTAGATTTCGGTTTCATTTTCTGGCCTGGAATTCTGTTTGGAGGAGGTACATTTTGTTTTACTGGCAATTTATTGAATTGTTGTTCAATATGAATTTTAAAATGTTTGAATCGAACTTTTGGTCTGGTCTAGCCTTGTGAACCCGGAACAGGACCGAAATCCACTGAAGCCTTTGGTAAAACTTGATTTTTATATGGACTTCGACCCGTCACGGTTCGCCTTTAGTTGGTCCATGCCCCTGCCGGAACTCGAACCCGGTACCTTCGAGCCGATGGCCTACCGCCGCAGACCGCTCGACCACCCGGCAGGCTCCACCCCTGCCTGTGATGAAGTCTAGCAATTGACGTAGAATCAAGAACTGCTTAGCTCTAATCGATATCTTCTAAGGATCCTATTGAAACAAACAGAAGAAACAAACCAAAAATGTATAGCCTAAAGGACCACTAAAAGTTAACGACTGCCAAAACGAACGTCTTGCATTTCCTCTCGTTACATGTATTTGAATGACAGAGCATGAATATAAAACTTTTACATGGAAAGAAACTCTACAAGATGTACCTTTATCTAAATAATTTCCCAGAACTAGTTGTTTCTTTCTTCTTCCCTTTTCTTTCATTTTGTAATAAACTAGAATTTCTGCATAATTTCATTTTCTTCCTGTAGATCACTTTTCATCGTTATGCTCACTTTCATATCTGATGAATTGTTCGTTCCTAAGTACATCGTAAATAACGCCCATTCATCATGAGAGGAACTATCCCTAAATGCTTCATTTCTGTTCATCTTAGATCTCCTATTGCTTTCATCTACTTCATCAGAGACTTTTAAAAGGAAGACTGGCATATTTCTCGTATTACGTTTCTCTCTCCTCCTTGAAAGAAAATATCATATAGTACAGTCACGTACAGCTGGAAGCTGTGTAGATCCGCAACGTGAGTTGTGTGATATGTACGTACAATTTGTGTGTTTTCAGAGTGCACAAAACGTAACACGTTTTCTGGCTGAGAAATACTCACACACATACAAACAGCTAAAAGTACTTTCTTCTCACATATAGATATACATTTATACAATTGGTGAACTGAGTGACTATGGAAAATCCACGTTTTGTTTCTTGTGTTCTTTTCCTTCCGTGGTGAGTTGTCTGTTAGTATGTTGTTCACGTTGAGTTTCAAACGGAGAAATACGTGTTGTTGTTGTTGTTGTTGCAGAAGATCGATGTGAGATTAGTTAGAGAAAAGAGATAAATCTCTTTGTGAGCTGAAAAATTTACTAGCACACTGCTTTATTAAGAGACATTGTGTTTCTGTTTATTGCATTATAATTCCTTGTGCTAGACAAATTAATGAGCGACCAAATAATATATCTGAGTACAATGTACTCAGTACATGCAATCATGACGAATATTCTTCCGTACTAATTTCAGCAACAACGAGTTAGGTACGGTACTTCAGGAAATTCCTGATACAACTGAAGAAAGCTTGCAACGAAGGAATGAAGAGTCTAAAATGTTGAACAGTGAACCTAGATATATATTACTGTTTCAGACTGATGTTACTGTTTCAGATATCATTTTTCAACTAATTCGTTGACGAACATGTTTTACCTTTCCACCAGCTGTTCATGAAGAAAAAGATAAAAAACATTGGCCACAGAGAGGTACCTACGCTACTAGGCTAGTAGGGAAAACTGAAAATACACAGGATAGTTGAGATAGAATATTCAGTACTTAGAATAGTCCAAGCTATTCTTTCAGAATACATTTAATAGAGAAAAAAGATGTACTGGAACCTGAATTACATATTAACCATCATTTCCCATAGATTTGTAACTGCATTGAAGACCAAAACTCACTGACTCACCACTTAAGTACCCACCTGAGCTCCGTTGTTTCTTGGCAAACTCAATGCCGTATGTATATTGTGACTGAGAGAAAACGATATACAGGAAGAACAGTGATCAGAATTTTAAGAACCAATAGAAGGTTTTCAGTAACATAGTCTTACATTTAACTAGATTTTGACAAGGTATTCAACATTTTTTAACTAGTAGCTCAATTTTTTACTTAACTGGTAAGTTGGTGTGATGAGTCGAATAAACGTTAGGTCTGGTTGCATAAAAAAAATTAATCCTGATCCAGCCGATCCAAGATTAAGGGCTGGATTTCATGAAAGCTTGCGTTGCTTGCCTTGCTTGCGATTTGGGTGAATAGCCAATTGAAACACGTGTTACAACACGTAATAAAACTACACCACGAAACATCACGTGTTTCAATTGACTACTCACCCAAATTGCAAGCAACGCAAGCGGGCTTGAATATGAGCCCTAAATCTGCACGTCATTAGATAAATTTTTTATAAATATATATGTAGCGAATTCCCATTCTTTCCTCTATTTCAATGCCACCTGATGTTGGTCCAGTCGAACTAAGAATGAAGTTTTGTTAGTAAGCCATACGTTTTTAATCTATTGCGGGCCAATAAACTGAAGTATTAGATACCGAGCTCGCACTCCATATCTTTATTCATGTTTTTTTTTAATCGAATGCAGAAGCAATTATTACATACTAGCTTTAATACAAGCGTAGTTCGGTTGAACTAACACCAGGTGACAAAAAAGAGAATGTTCTCGGTACTGTATTAGGTTGGCTTTTCATGCAGGCGCTAGCCGTGTGCTTTAGTTACGCTTTTTGTGAGTAGAAACCTGAATCATTTTTTATAGATTTACTTAAAATTATCTTTTCAAGAGTACAATGTAATTCTTCATATGTTCGGTAATTTTAAGAATTGAAAATAAAATATGTGATGCCCACGAATTATTACTTTGATGAATGTGTATATTACGATTGGCTTATTCCTACTTTTCGAGCTTTGTACATAATCTCGTGAACTTTATAAATATTCATAAAAAAGGTAGATTCAGAAAAATAATTATAATGATGCAATAATGTTTGTCATTTGTATTTTCACTTTTGATGTTTTTAACGCTTGTTTTGTGGATTGGCGTATTTGTGATTATATAAATGAAATTAAATGTAGCAACAAACTAGGGAGTGGAAGGACGAAATTTTAAGTAAACCTTGATGAAATTCATGTAGTAGAAAATTTAAAAATACAATAATGTATGAGAATAGAATAACAGAGGGTATAAATGAGACCATTATGGAAGAAAGGGAAGACGAAACGGCTCAATTACTAGAAAAAATACAAACTTCCTCCTCACCTCCATCAAAGTGCTTCAATTTCCTCACTCTCCACCCATGGCCGGCGTCAATACTTTTTACAACACGTTTTTTTTTTACATTTTTCTAAAAGATATAGCTTTACTTTTTTCTTTGTACTTATAAGGAATTACTCCCCTTTGGATTCCTTTCGTATTTAGTGGAAAAGATGGGTATTGTTATCTACAACACGTAAGGTACGTCCCTGAACTTAGCACTGCCCAGTTATTGGAACTCCCAATACTTTTTTTAAACTAAGCTTGAAATTAATTTGGAGAAACTGATATTGTTCCGGGCACATTGCTTATTATGTCTTTGATGACTTCTACACACGAAACACATCATTTTTGTTTTTGTTTTAAGGCATAATTTCAAGAAGGCTTCGTTAAGTGACAACCCTATCAAAATTTAAGCACACAAGCTAAGAACTATATTTTCATTTTTCTCTAGTTATTTATTGTTTCAATGTAATTATAGTAGTTTTTCCTTCTTTAACAGCTAGAAGAATGTTTAGAGACTGCTTAGCACGTATGATTATTTAAATTATGCAATCTAATTATTCCTAGTGGGCAAGGGCGCCGATTTCTGTGTAACTTTGGGGGGGTCCCATTCAGATATATTTTTGTTTCCAGTTAAGGGTCTAAGAAGGCACATATGATACAAATTCAATTTAGATTTTGCCAAATATTGTATATTCATAAAAAATATATATAATAGTATACATATAGTCATTATGAAGGCTTCCCCAGGCCCAGCTATTACAGAATTTAACTATGTTTGTATAACGTTAAAAAAAATCACTAAAGTATATTATGTTCTAACTAATAAGAACAAAGCTTCTGCTGTTACAAGAAAATAACAAAAACTGATGTTTGTTTATGCAGTGGAGTTATTCAGCTTTTCTAAATGTGGTTCTCTTTCTGTCCGGCTTACCCTTCCGAAGCGCTACTGTTTTATTGGACAAATATTGTTTTTCTTCTTTTAATTCTCGGTTCTAGATCTCGACAGGCATGGTTCAAGAAGCTTTTGTCTCACCTAGAGTGAGAAAAAAATATTTGGATAAGTTGAACAAAGAGGAAAAATAGACTCTTTGTTCACACGCAAATCGTGGCACATTTCGAAATCTCTTGCCCTTTTATGGTAATTTGGATACGTTAGATAGAATGCTATAGAAATAAGTACTACTCGATACACCTGTAAGGTAACAGGCAACGAAAGAATGACAACTACGTAAATTCATCGCAAAAATGTATTTGGATAACCCCATACTGCTCACGAAAGAAATGTTTTAGGTACCCTGTTGTGTACAAAAGCACTCTGCGTGGTGTATTGAAGCAATCCACACTGTGTCAGGCATAAAGAAGCAGCATGGGGAACAAAGTGAGTTGAACAATATTGGAACTGCTCATTTTAATTTCAAATTACGTGCCGAAGGTAAAAGGTACTGAAACATAGCCAAGCTTGTTGGAAAGCCATGTTCTAGTGTTGGATACATCATAAAGAAACATAAAACAGAATAATTATTGGGGACAATAATTCGTTCTCGACAATTAAGGAAACTAACTGCCCGAAATGAAACCTACATTCTTCATTCTGTGAACAAAACTCAAAGAATTAGTGATAAAGACTTGGCTACTTCACTTGCCTAGGATATGCAAGTTAATGTTACAGATCTGTAGATGTGAACAAAAAAAATGGGATTCAGAAGATGTGTAGCCAGAAACAAAACACACATATAAGAAGAAAGCAGAAAGAAGTTCTAATTTCCCCCCAAAAAAATATTTATATGAGTGCCTGGAATTTTGGAAAAATGTTTTTCTCTCCCCTAGGATGAAACGAATATAAACTTGTATTGTAGTGATGGATATCAGAACATGTAGCAAAGAGGAATGAAGCTTTCAGAAAGCGGGACATTGCTTAAATTGGTAAAAATGTTGGAGGGCCTGTTATGATTTGGCGTTGTGTAATTACTAATGGAGTGGCCAGTATTAATACCCTGGATACACTTCTTCTAAATCCCATTTTTTTCAATGAATTTTGAATTGTTTGTGGTGTAACAATAACTTGCATATCCTAGGCGAGTGGAGTAGCAAAA
>JAGDQP010010807.1:36729-54686 GCA_022664845.1 Lepisma saccharinum
CGGCTCTATCGTCGGACTTCACCTGGCTGATATCCCGAGAACATCTGTATAGGACTTCCATGTTTACCGAAAATAACAATTTTTATTAAATGTATTCATAGATTTTTCGACGAAGCAAAATTCCGACGAACACGTTACACAAGTGTTAATCCATATGACCATCTTGTCTTGCGTTAATCGTCGATGATTTTTTCCATTTCAATGTCGTTTACAAAGAAGCCACTTGAGAACATTGTAGCACTGAAAAAAAATACTGAAAATATAATATACAGAGTTAAAAAAAAAGCTTGGATACAAAATATGAATTAATAAACAACAAGTATTAGACAGAATAACTGAAAAAAGGAACAGTCCCAATTTACCTCTCTGGATCCGGGAATTAGTGACACCCATGAATATCCCTTAGTTAGGGTAAGCAGAACCTGGACTGTATCAGATGTGTCTCAAGTATACATGTTTAATAGAAAATGTAGATGTGCAAGTCCAGAAATGTGGTCCATCAGTGTGAGTATTCCCTAATGGAAAAAATGGTGAACAGGAATCCAATGTCCCGATACGTGGCATAAGATAAAGGAGTAGCCTATTAGAGCATTTCACAAGCATTCCAGTCAACTTGAAATACATTATTGAATTTACATCTAGAATTTTAAAATAGAAAGGACTTTACGTAACAACCCGTTTTAGAGTAGTTTATTTCCGTAATTTCAAATATGAAATCACTTTTCACCTTTTTTTTTATTGGATTAGGAGATAGGGACCTTGCAAGTTGAAATCTGGCTATGGTCATTCTGCCTTTCCAGGTGACCACCATGAACTCTCGACATTGTGCTGATGAGTGGTGATCACGGTGGCAGGTTAATTGCATATGAATTCAACGCGCATCATCCGTAGAAAGCAGACAATCAAACGAAAGAATGTTCAAGATTTCTAGAATTGTGAAGAGACAGGATATGCAAGATCTGTACGAAATTTGATGAAACGCAGTGTATGGCAGGATTGAAACCGTCGTGAATACGACAACAGTACTTGTGGCAGTCATTTGCGTTTTAGTGTCTTCGCCTCTTCCTATTCTTTCCTTCTCTATCTCTCGCTCTCACTGATTCCCTCTTCCACACACACTCTTTCTTTCTGCGTATGTGCGTTTATTCTGTCTCTGTGGATTATTATATTTCCTAGCTCATTAGCTGTTGTAATTATTAGAACCTTATGTTTCAGTAAGTGCAATCCACACTCTCATGTTTGGAACTAACCCAACCTATTTCCTCTTTTTTGTTTTGTTTTGCTTTGAGAAGAGAAATATTTTCTTACATTGGTTTGACTTGTTCTGATTATAATATTTTAAAAATTAATTCGTGTTTAATTCATATTTGAAATGTGGTCATGTAAATTTTGTTATGCACTTAAGGAACATGCCAGGTTTGCCTTTGAGCATTTTCACACTTTTCATTTTGATACAGTATGAACTTGTAATCTTATCTCTTTTTTTTGTCAGAAAATTTAATAGATAAAAATTAATATTATTCATTCATTTTCTTTTCATATTTGATTTACATTAGTGGGATGCATTCTAAGGTACATGTTACGGCACCTATGTTAAGTTGCATTCCGAACTACTAGTTCAATAAACTCCCATAGAATTGGGTCTTGCACCACACACACACACAACATTCATCCTAACGCTTTCACCAATCCTGGTTCTTAAAGTATTTAATCTATCAACTTCGGAACTAACTCTCTACATATCAGTGGTTCTTCAGGTATTTAGCTCGGGTCCATCATATGGCCTGACACGAACGGCTAGTGACTCGGTCTTGCGCGTGCTAAGCTTGCCTTGTCCTTTTTTTAAAAAATAATATTGAGTGATATTATTTGAGTTACTTTAGCCAGCAAAATCGGTCTCAGGAGTTTTGCTGTACATCTAACAATTCACGACGTTTCAACAGGTGTGCTCACATCACGTTGAGACTCACTAGTCTACAGCTTTCATTTACCCCACATAATAACACTGGAAATCAATGCTATCTTACTGTTGGATTTCTGGGAACTAGTACTTTATAATTATACGTCCTTTCGTTCCTTTTACTAAGTTTTCATCCCTTGTTTCTTAGTCTTTTACTCTGCTCTCTCTTTCTCTCTCTTCTCTGTCTGATAGATAACCATTAGTTTCCATGTTTCATTGTGTATGTTTAAATTTCTCTCTGCATGATCTCTTACATGCTGTTTCTTCTAGCTTTCATTCTTTCTTTTGTCTACACTACATCATGCAAATTTAGAAAAATTCTATACTCATGTTGTTTGTTGATTTATGTGGTGTGGGAGAGAGGGACTCTTTACCTGACACAATTTTACGGTAAACAGATATAATTTGGATGGCCAACCTGCCCGGCATTGAGAGTAGCATTTTTTATGAGAGTGTACAACAGGTTTTAATTTAACAATTCTTTGTGATAGCGATATGAAATAATTTATACTGTGAAATTGGAAAATTCATTTTTATATGGTTTCAGGTGCTTGTAGCTTCGAACTGAGCAGTTTTCGCACCAAGATTGGTAACTTTAAGCTTGTTCTTAATTGTACCATCAAATGACATATTTCGTATGAGTCACTCCGATACTTCTAGAAGTTGGATAATGTAACTTCCAGAAGAAGTCGAAATAGCAAAATGCGCCTTTTACTATATGATAAACACGTGTAATCGCATGTGACTTATAGCTAGCGTCCATGGTGTTCTCTATTTCTCCACAAAAGGGTAACAAAACTCGTTAACCTCAGAGCCATACGAACGCCTGTGGTCAATAGGGAACCAACTGTCAGTGGGTTTTCCTGTTGTACAGTTCTCATGCTGGGAGAACGTATTCTGACCGGTTCGTAAAGTTATTGGAGTTTGAGCTGGATTGCATAGTGATCCTGAGAGGGCAAATGATTCCACCGTCAAATTACTAAATGTGACGGGATATATCTACTGTCTAACATTGCAGCCTTTGGTTACAGATAGAAGTGACCCAAGAAGACAAGATTCGGAACAGCACATTTGGCCATCGCCGTGTATATCTCCAGCGGTGCCGCGGACAGTCTTGTTGGACGGAAAAACGGTTTGTTGTGGTTAAAACCTTTTTTGTCCCTGGATGAGTGGTGATCGGTGCAAGAGACAGCTTACAGTGTGTAGTTGGTCAAGACACACGAAGGCCACTCCGTTTATTTCTAATGTGGAGGGGATGGACTGCTATTGCGTTGGAGTAATTGATTCCTATCTCCAAAACTTCATGTAAGCAGTCCTGAAAATTTTCCTTCCTGACATGAAGAATATGTTATTCTAGCAAGCCAACGCACGTGACATGCAGTTCTTGTGGTTTAACGATGGCCAACACAGGGGCCTAAGCTTTCCCTCATCATGCGTGGCTGAGACTGTATTGAACGAAGTTTCTCTGCTACGCAGACTCGCTGTCAACGCCAGTCAAGTCCAAAATGAGAATTTTAGGAAAGCAACAAGAAATTTCTGTTGGTGTTTTCTGACGCGAATCAGTGAAGAATTCAAGTAGTTTTCAACAATATGAAAGTTGTTTGAAATTTGATATGACTAATTCTTTTACGTAAAGGTAAGAAGTAATCTTGCAAAACAGAAATGAACTTCACGGATTTTTTCAGCGAGATCTTTAATTGTTTCTGCATGTTGAATTAACGTGGATTAATATCTCTAAAGAGAACATTCAACACATGTACGATCTTATATATTCCGGAGTATTTTCTTGCGCTACAGAATAAGGTGGCTATATGTGATACCAGTTTGGCTACCCGGTACAGTTTAAATATCAGAACCTCAGTACTGCATATTTAATAACATTAATTTTTTAGTGTTCGTACACTTCGTTCGCTTATATAATATTCCCAGCTCAACTTGAAGTTTCTGGCTTCATTCCTTCTAAGTTTTGCTTTTCCACATTCTAGTAGTATATATGAAATGAATTTTCTATGTGAATGAAACAATTTAGAAATAAACCTTGAACTCCATAACATATTACAAAAATGTAAGCTGCACTCAGGATTGTTTACAGAACTGGAAGATCCATAATAAAACATATTTAAAGCTTTAAGTAATGATTTTAGTTTACAAATAATAACGGTAATGAATATTTTATTCTTAAATTCCTCTCTCCTGCATTGTACAAACAGGAAGACATCAACCATAGAGAGTCGACCCACATGAATCAATTAGATCATCTTGATTGTTTCGCTACGAGCACTTCCTCTCTTGAAAGCATTCTGTTTTGTTTTTGTAAGGAACAACCTGTCGGGTGTTCAACACTACGCCTTTCTACTACGGAAGTTCCTTGTCTGCAGTCTAACGTGTGCACAGAAACCTTTCTCCCAACACGTAAATAAATAAACATGTTTAGCATCAGAGAGGATTACTGCTTTCAGAAAAAATAACAATGTAGAGCCGACGGATAGCTGTGCGGTCTAAGGCGTTAGGCCAACTACTCAAAGGTCCTGGGGGGCATGGAGTCCCGGAGGGGCATGGATGTCTTTTAACTCGAACGTGATGGATAATAGTGACGGGCCGAAGTCATCAGTTACTAAACTGGCCCTTATAAAATAAGGCTTACCAAAGTTTTTAATAACAATGTAGAAATATTTTAGCCCAAGCGTATATACTACGTATACCTTTCATTACACAAACATGGTTTACAATATACCTGTATATGTATTATTCATATACAGGAGGGTATTTTGAGACTCCATAAAAAGAGATTCCAGGTTCAAATCCTGGTATCTACCATATTGGAAGATCATATTATCTTCTCGCTTTGTCTGTGTCCAATGGCTGCTAGAAGGACATTTTATCAAGATAATCTTTTACTTTTTCTCTTTTTCTTTTCGCTTACAGCTATTGGAGAAACTATTAAATATATGATTATTGTTGTTAAATTTACATCTCTTGGTACTTGAAACCTTGTCTGCATCTCTCCCACATTACGTATACTACCAAGAGAGGTGTGAAAATGCGTCCACAACATATAGGTTTAATAGATTGTGGTTGGGGTAACTCCTATGTACAGGTATCAAATTCGTCGCTTATTGAGTACTGAGTATTTTTTCTCGCTTTGGATCTGTTAGGTGCTGGATTACATATAAATTAACAACAAAGAGAAGTTTCCAGCTGAGTAGAAAAGAAAAGAAGACAATATTTTTTATAGCTTAAGGTTTATCTTTGTGTTGTAAATGTGATCAACAAGCCATATTGATCTTGAAATGTAGTTTATCAGTATGCAGTTGCACTTATAGTAGTATAAAACTAATGATGTTAGCTGGAAGATCCTTTTCGATTATACAATCAAGATTACGCTGTACGTACGAAATCTCGGAAGTTCGAGCAAATACTTACAGGAAGTCCAAGAGCGATGGAAAATCAGAAGATGGAGAATAAGCGATATAAATAACAACCAATAGTTGATTCAGCCTAATCACAACATCTCAAATTGCATATCTTGTATACAAAGGGATAGGAACTCTTGCATATTCTGCAGTTTGAAAACTAAGACAGCATTCCCCCAATGTATTATAACTAACGTGCATACTAATGGGGTAGTGCTTCGTGGCGACAGAAAGGTAAACATTTGCATTTATATTTTGAAACTATTTTTATTCAAGGATGAAAACAAAATGGATCATTCGAGGTATTTCAAAGGAACGTAAATTTGTTAAGAATCATTCTAATTGTATGAATCTGCAGTGAACCCCAATTCCAATTATCCAATGAGGAATAACAGTACGGGAATGTGGTACCTATTATTTTATATATCCCTTGGTTAATCAGAGTTGGATGTACTCTGGTAGAATATTGATATGCATGGGAAAGAACTTGTGACATAGCACATTTAATATATGTGAGAATTGAGAAGATATTAACAAGTATTGCACATGATATATTTGGTAACAGGTACTTATAGTACTTGTCTTACTTATTTATAAGTTTGAAGCATCGAACATTAGCACGATGATTAATAAAGATATTACACCTGAGGTTATGCTTATTATTGTAACTGACGAAGATTAGTATCCATGATCATTTGGAACCGGAACATGATTAATCATAATTTTATGATATTAAATGGATTATTATCCATTCGGCTATATATACTGAAATATACTCATATTCTATATACATTGAGATAAAGTAGAAGATTATACCATCGTGCACAATACTCTCTGAGCACAATAGCTTTAAATTTCTTTCGACGCATCGCTGACTTTAAAGGCACTACTAATTCAAAAAGTTGTAAGAATTGTTTCTCCTCATTACAAGTGTTTAATCATGACGGCTTTCAGATTTGTGTATAGTGTGATAAGGTATGATGAAATCTTGTAAGAGTTTTCGTTTTGTGTTCCAGTTAATAGCACCTGCATCAAAGATATATTTGGAGTTCTTTTACGAGGCTCCTTAATTCAGCCCGGGTTTTGTCATTTCTTTTGTCAATAGCAATTCCATTTCTAAAAGCCATTAATTAATAAGTTACATTATATTTGAAGTTTTTATGTATTGCTTTTATATCTTACTCCTGTTTTATTCATTGAATATCCACTGTATTATAGACATCGACTTGGTACTTTGTTGGGCCACCTTCGGGCGTTCTAATGGCAACGTTTCTTAATCCCGTGGTAATGACGGAACCCGCTCTGTGATTGTCCGAGGTGTGTTACAAGGTCCATTATCATACCGGTATTGTGAAAAATAGAAGCTTCCCTATGAAAAACTAAGTTACATAAGGAAGTATGCGTGGTAGGAACGAATTTTACGTACCTTCTAGCATCCAGATATCCATTTATAGGTAACAAGAGCCCCAATCTATCCCAGCTTAACGACCCATAGACCATTATACTTTCAGCATTACCTTATACCTTTTGCACGACACTTTGGGTCGATGGACTTATATTATATAGGCACTCGAGGATCCTTCCGCTTCATGGTTCAATGTAAGCCTGGCTTCGTAGGATCATCTGACTTCCGATGTTCATTTGTGCAGTTGTGACCCTTCTCTTTACCTGCATATTATACTGAAGTATCTTTAGAGGAACTATCTATTTTCACTTTACGACCGAAGAACGACTTCTGCTGAACATTTTTCTAGATTATTCACCCATTCTAGGTGCACTTGTGAAACTGTAAGCTTCGAAAATTCGATCAGTGTTCATTTCTGGAGATGCCAACATTTAGGCACTGACAATCACACCCCAGTTCAATATCAGACAAATCCTTTATTTCATTCATATAACACACGTTTCAGTAAGAACACAGACTTAAACATTCTTCATATGAAGCAACACTGCCCACCAGTGCCATTATCTATCGGAGTCATTGTATCGCATTAATGACGGGACTAATGGTTCTGATAGACTGAGCACTCAGTGTGTTTCTTATTATACCGAGATATCTTTGTTTTGGTTAACGTTTTAGTAAAAAATTCTTACCGTATAAGATGTATATTGATTTTATTAATAAATAATTAAAATTGTATGTTTGCCCATATGAAATAAACCTTCCTTACAAATAGAGGTTTTACAAGAGAAAATTACACATGTAAATCGTAATATAGTTTTACTATATTCCACAGCAAGTTTTGAAAATAACAAATCAACTTTTAGTCTGCTCTTCTTACGTTAACTTATGTTTAATACAATTTATGTAAGAGATATTTTTCAACGTTATTTTCTAGATTGAAGCTTTAATACGTAGCAAAACTAAAATTATTCACATGACTTTAGTATTAGAGTTTGATACTCAACAAATTAGAATAAGTAAGTTTAAGATGTTTTTCTTCAGATATAAATTCAAACAAACAATACCATTAAATGATACGGATGTTGCATGAAATTTCATGACATCCACCGGAAGTTTGAAGGGATTTTCGTTACAAATAACAATTAAGAAGTTCTTTTGTTTCATTCTGTACATCTTCACTAACTAACCCTCTAGGTGATAATTATATACTAGAGATGATGTTTCTGTTGAATTTCTGAAGAAATAAAAACGATTTTGTATTCTTGTCCTCATTTGGTTCTTTTTTAATTATCTTTATTTGATTTCCAAAACCTTTTATTGCGTCTTTATGGATTCGCTGAAAATAATTCTTTACATTTTGTAGATGGTACAAATAGAGCTTTACTTTGTTCTTCCCTTCTGTTCGTTTGTGATTGATATGTTGGGGGTGGAGTTGTCCTATCTCTTCCACCACCTTTAATGATGATCTTTCTGCTTTTGTTCTCAAGAACGCACGCAAAGCTATCCAGTTCTTTTCTTTTTCTCGTGTAGTGTTCTTCTCCGGAAGACAATGTCCAGAAAGGATATCAAAGTTGATGGCTGGAAAAGTGGGATCTTCCCCCCACGAGCTTTCTTATACAGTGTTGTGTCGACAAAATGTATAGGGTGTATAAGTAACAGCGAACATCGCCGCTAAATTGAAAACTAATGGACACAAATCCTTGAAACAAATTAAAGAAGCATTCGATTATTAATCAGCATATTTAGTGTTATGAAATACCTTTAGTAGATGCATGTTGTTGCAGGAGTGGAATCACGGATAACCCCAAGTGGAAATTTTTTGTTTCAGTTGTGCTATTTGTAGAAATTTCGTCATTAGCTCCTAGAATATTAATCTGGGATGTTTTGTGCTTGAGATAATTAAAATTGATTCTTTCATTTATTAATTCTCTAATTCTTTCATCCATATATGTAATCCTAATTCATGTGTCTCATATATGAATAGACTGTACACTAACTAAGCAATCAACGTAATGCGAAACATTCCTTTATTCATCCATTCATATATTTAAATTTTTATGGAAACTATTCATATATTAATTCATTTTCATTAATTTCTTATTATTGACATAATTGAGTGTAGTTCATATTTCCATAAAATAATCAGCAAATATGTTATTTGTAAGTATATTTTTAACATTTCATCTGAGATCAGTTTCCCTTTCCTCCATTGGTGTTTAACGAATACACAAATGGCATTGGAACACGATTAGTGTATATCAACTTGCAAGCTTTAAATGGAAAGAGAAATCAGTTGCATTTCTTTGGAATGATCTTCGAGTGCAGGCCCCTCGTATTCACTACCGTCTGAGAATTACAATAACTAACTGTGTTTACTACAATGATGTTGTTTACTGAAAGCGCAGTATAGATGACAGCATACACGCCCAACCCACTTGCGTTTTATCTTGCATTTGTTTTACGAATTTGCTGCAATGAAGTCGAATTAGCATTACATTTTTATGTCCTTGAATTGAAGATAAAGATTGAAAGAAACATTCGAAGCCAAAAGTCTCCTGTATTATGCAAGATGAAGCTAAACTAATTAAAAATAGAGTATGTAGTCAGGGGTCCATTTCCCGCCTGGGTTAATGGAACCCTTTGTTTTGGAGCCCACTTTACCAAAACTGCAGGTTCCGTCTTTAAAAGCTTACCAGCTCGTTTAGGACTTCAATAACAAATTAATCAATTGAAAATAGAACACAGAAACACAAGATGTGTTGGTTGGAAGTAGAAAATCGGATCTAGTTGAACCTATGCCCCATGCATGCTCTCACCTCATTATGATATATTTTTACATATCAGTTTGATCTAACGCAAATAATTTACCCTTAAATCAGGCAGTACCATCATGTTGCATTGAGCATTGGAACACATCCTATAACAGCTGCAGCTACACTTCATATGACTTGAAGGTAGTACTTACTGTGCACCTTGAACGGGTATTACTCATGTGCCCATTGATTCTGTATAATAGGAGGCTGTGAGGGTTGAAAGTGGATGTCGTGCATTTGGGCTATTTATTTCCGAACAACCTAGTATTGTATTTTATTCTGTGAGGCACCAATAAATTGAAGCACGACGACTTTATATTTTCTGAATCACAAGAATCGACAATTCACTTCTTTGGCTAATTTTCCTGCTCGTATAAGATATTAATACTCATTCATATATAAAATCCTTATTTTCATAGCCCTCCTCTCGTCGGGAATAGTTGAGTTCACATCGTCAAGTATTGCCTACTTGTTATCTCAAATAAGGGTTTTAAAAGGACATCGATACACAGTTTATGCAGTGAACAAACCGAGATTCCTCTGCAGTGATCACACATAATATAGTTTCTGAGCGAATATTGTCATTGCATCTGGAATCATCGCTTAAAATAATCTTAATCTAGAGATAACTTCCACTTGCATTCATTCTTGCATGCACAGAGAACATACAGATACTGTGCCAAAAGCTGTTATTCTCAATTAAATAAATTTACGCAAATACATATCAGTTAAATAGTCTCATCCTTTAACAATAAGGGTAATTTTGAAGCTATAATTAAGTTTTATGTTCAAATTATAGTAGTATCGCTTACATGACAAAATCTAATTAGGGAAAATAAAAAGTCGGCCGAGCGGTCTGCGGCGGTACGCAATGGGCTCGAAGATCCCGGGTTCGAGCCCCGGGAGGGGCATGGGTGTGGATTCTCACAGCTAAAGGCAAATCGTGACGGGCCGAAATCTAAAGTTACTAGACTGGCCCATATATAAATAAAGTTAACCAAATTTTTTATCATTAAAAAAAAGCAACAACTGGTTGTTGATGTTTGAAGCGATGTTGACAAGTTGCTAGGTTACACTTGAATATTTTCTATCCTTTATTTTGTCTTACAACTCAATATGTGTCAAACAAGTTTAAAGTATAATTTCAATACTTGAGTGCCGTTACAAGTACTGCGAATTCCAGCATGCAAATTTACACTCATTTCAGAGTACATGATAATATTCTGTGCTCCAGTATCTGTGTCATCATAATGTTAGTTCCTGCTTTATTTTATTTTCTTTTTTTTTAAATGTCTTTGTTAGTCTTGTGTGACATTATTTTATCATATACGTAAGAAAGATTACAATCTCTGGGTATGGTACATCTTTCCCAATTGCATGTGTAAATGATACGTTTGTGTGCGTTCAAGGACTCACGCACAGTAGAAACATAGGTAATACATAAATATACTGCCATATTCACATACAGAAAGAGAGATAGAAGGAAGAAGCAGGACGCGTGTAGCAATATTGTAACAGCAATTTTCGTTGTCTTATTCTCTTTTTTCTTGCTTTCTTCTTTTAATCATCGTATTCTTCCTGTAACGTTGACAAAGATGAAAAGATTACGAAAAGCGAAGAGACCTTGACGACATAGAGGATGTTGGCTGTTTGAGAAAATAAGAACAAAATAATGAAGTAATGTAACTTTTCATTACGTCCATTTCTAGGTAAAAAAAGAGGTATTTACTTAAATTACCCATCCACCTAACTATTACACAAAATCTAAAACTTTTTTTTATATCATATATCATGAGCCTCCTGCATGGGATAGTTGGTAGATCGCTCGACTTCAGTGCAAGGGGTCCCGGGCTCGATTCGCGGTGAGGCTTAAAATTTCGGTGTTATTCCATCATTGTAAGGACAATTAGGGATCTATCTGAATAAAAGAAGTAGCGTACTGTGGTCACGAAAGTCAGACACCAACAACAAAGAATTATGTATCGAAGAAAGGAATTTTGAAAACCCTGATTCTTATAGACATCAAATTGAACTATAAAAGCAAATATACATCTAAATTTAAGGCATTATTCCACAACACTAGTAATATTAATTAAAATTGAGGAAAGTAACTTTTCTATTTACGTATCTAGTCACATTATACTTCATATATACTATATCTTTAATGCTAAAATAGATATACTATACATATCTTTAATGTCCCATATCCTATTATTTTTTTACAGTGTAGAAAATTACAGTAGGTACGTTCAGAGTAGAGTACACTGTAGCACTTATTTATCCAATAAATTGTTTTGTAAAAACAAAAGGATTAGCGCGCATCCTCCCTACACGCACGGTCATGGGTTCAATTCCCGCCGAGGTCCATTGAAAAAAGGTCGGTAAGATTCTGGACTTCTGACTCAACGACACATGTTCGAGTCCTGCTTGAGACTTTTTTTTCTTTTATTCCCAGTATCCTTGAAAACTGAATTAATCTCTGGATTTTATCAGCCAAGTTACTTTAAATGTCCATCCAGTTAGGTTGCCTGGCTTTTTCTTTAGGAATGTTCATGAATAATCTTAACAGTGATCCTAAAAGTAATAAATTTACGTCTAGAATGATTATCGAACGTTGTGTAAAATATACATAACATGAACGCTTCTACTCATATATAACATTTTTACATTTAATTTAAACGTAGAAAACGCGATATTTTTAGGTTCATACTTTAAGTGTCATACCTTTTAGAGTGATAGCAACGTTTTATCTGTTTGCTTCAAAATTCACACACAGATGCACAGTAAATCGTTCACGCCTAGCAGTATTCGTATATGGAAGTAACTAGCCCTCATCATCTTCCAATAAGAGAAATATGTAATCAGGGTCTAAATTAAAATAAGATTGTTAAATCAGATTTAAACAGAATTTTTTTTAAAGCAAAGTATGCATCTGTAACATACTTATTATCTAGCAGTTACCACTGGCTTGAAATGCTTTTATATATTATAAGATACACTGTTGAGTACTTTTTGTATGCGAATGGTTGTGTGTGTATATATATTTGCATATACAGATTATTCGTTATACCCTAAAACGAAAAATCACATGATGTGAGGTCGCACATGACCTAGGTGTTCATTATGTCGTGCCACGACGACCAATTAATTACTAGAATTGCGTGTTTAATTGAAGACCTGAATTGGAAAACATTCCAAGTGCACCGGAGTACTTTTTTTTCCAAAGGGAACAAAAACAGTCCAAGGACTTGGGATGTTTTTCTATTCAGCCGAAATTATTTTGTATTAGAAAAAGGTTTTTCGGTTGGAGTTAGGATGTTATATTATGCAAGTTGATAGCTCGTGGAACGTAGATGCCAAATGAACAGAAAAATAAAAATACGAAAAAAGTGGACTTGGGATGTTTTGCAATTCAGGTCTTCAATTATAAAGTTCCTCACCTCTAAACCATAATAAGGTGATGCTCTATCCTGTTACTCTATTAACTGCATATCGTCACAACGAGAGCTTTTTCAAATGCCAGACTAACCACCTCTTGTTACATCAGAAGATATTGTTGCTGGTAACCATTCCTTTCAAAAAGAATAATGGACCATTCCTTCACGGTCTCTCCTGTATCAGGAGTGCTGGTAGACACATGCGTCATTCTAGTGTCAATGATGTCATCCTCAGAGCTCTAGTTTCTGCTAATGTACCATCGGTACGAGAACCATCTGGCTGTAGCCGCTCCGACGGTAAGAGACCTGATGGAATGACACTAGTTCCATGGAAGAGAGGAAGACCTCTATTATGGGATTTCACCTGCGCTGATACATTCGCCATTTCAAATGTTACTCATTCTTCCTTGAAAGCGGGTGGTGCTGCTATTCGTAGAGAGGCCGATAAAAATCGAAAATATTCTACAGTATATTTTTGTTGCGATCGCAATTGAGTCAAGTGGTACTTGGGGTACGGCAGGCCTTAATTTTATTAAAGAAGTTGGTCGGCGAATACAGATCGTTTCAGGTGATGCTCGCTCGACCACCTTCCTAATCCAGCGCCTCAGTATCGCAATTCAGCGAGGGAATGTATCTTCTATTCTTGGTACGTTGCCTCCTGGGAAGGCATTAGACGAGATTTTCCTGCTTTAAAGATGTTTTTTTTTTAGATTTTGTTTAAATACAATTGTTATTTTATTCTTTAATATAACTCGAGCTAGCATTTTTGTAATCTGCCACAACGTTTATGAATTTTATATATATATATATATATATATATATATATATATATATAAAAATGTGTGTGTGTGTGTCTAACAGCAAGCTTGAGAAGTTCAAGACCGGTCTAGGCGTAACCTCAACCTCCGTGCTCTGTGGCAAAAGCAAGATGCTCTCTTTGATCGCCTTTAGATGACCAGGTTGAACTTCCAGGATGAACGGACGGAGAAACAAGCAGTCTTCCAACAACTTTGGAAAAATATCTTTTGTCTTCCAACCAAACCACTTTTTTTTATTTGTGTGTTTCTTATTTTTATCTTTTTTTTAATTTCTTTCCTTCTCATACTTTAATGCATGTCCTCTTCCTCTTCTTAGATTAGCTCTGTCTCTCTCTCCACTTTTTAACTGTTCTTCCATATTTTTTCACAGCGAAAAATGGATTTCGAATGATGTAGAGCGCAGTTAACGCTTCGCACGTCAGGCTCTCTAAACAGCATGTAATCATCACCAATTAATAAGGCAAGAGGGCTTGCTAATGGCCACAAGCTATATGCCTCCTACCTATTAGTTGTTCCTCTCTGCCGCCTTTTAGGTTTTTGCTTAGAGTTTTCTTCAGTACCGGAAGAACAAATAAAAACATATTCAGTAAAAAAGAAAAGTCGAAGCGGGTACGAACCTATGTTACTAACAATATTTGATCTAACGTTTAGGTACATTATATATATTTTCACCTCCCCATTGCAAGTTGGACTTGTGCTCCCTTGTAAAATCTTCAACAATAAATACTCTTTTTTGTGTGTGTGTGTGTGTCTGAATCCGATCTAGATGATCGACTCAATCAGACAGTAGGGAACAGCCCATATCCACCCACCATATTTATTATTATTTTCTTCTATACCATGCCTAAAGGTTGACCTGATCCGTTTCTGGACATCGGTTTTTTTCTTCCTCTCTCACACTCGGAGCAGATCCTGGTTTCGCTTTCTTTTTAAGTTAAACTAGTATGGTAGTTACAACGAGTACAAATGATCCGAAATTACAAAACACATTTTTCTCTTCGCCTTTTCTTTTTCTCTTTTTTCCCTTGCTTTTTATCATAACTACATGATGACTTTGATGAGTAATGTAGTGTTGGTGTTGTTTTCTTATTATAAAATATAAAGCTATATACTACTATGCTTTTCATCTTGACTACATGCTTTATATATTTTTCTTTAACTTTAATCACATGTTGTTTGTGCTCCCAATGAACCATGGGTAGGCAAGAACTCTTGCCAATGGAGTATTCCTCTTGCTAACTATTTCTCTTGCTCAGAAGGTTCCTCTCGAAAAAAGAAGGAAGAGATAATAAGTGTGACCAGTCTCCACCCAATACAAGGGTCGTCTTATTTTTTTTTCTCTCTCTCTCTTTTTAAAAGAAAATAAGATAGAGAATAAAAGGGGGAGGAGAAGCAAATATCTCTTAACCTTGTTTGAGATATGAAATACAGCAAAAGGGCACGAGTTTCATGCTAGTTGGTGTCTAGAACACGATCTTTTGTTTATGAAATGCAATATTTATTTAAAAGTCTCCACTTTCAGATTTTTACTTCTTCATGTCCTTATTTTTGAGTCCGTTACTTTCTTTTCTAAGCCATATCTTTTCTAGATAATATTATTATTATTTGCAGAATTGAAGCCAATTGAGTGTATTGTATAATAGCGGATTTGTGCATATTGCCGACGTTTTAAAGAGCAATCTTTCGTGTATTTAACAAAAATTCTTACCAAATAAAATGTAGTAATCATAAATAACAAATATTAAGCTTGAAAGGAAAACCTTAGTTGATTTGGCAGTGGTGACGACAATGTACTTTGAAGTTTCCAAGGCAACACAAACTGCGTACATTTGAAGACAGGCTTAATGCTAGTATCAGAGTACATTTTTTTACATAATCAAGTGTATTAGTTAGGACTAAGTAGCTGTAAAAATACTTCTTTCCTAGACAAAATTTTAAATTCTTTTGGTTCACTGTAAAGTTAGTACGCTCTGTTTAGATCTAGACTATAGATTTCCTCTACAGTTTAGATCAAAACACGGCGTACTAACTTTGGTTGTTATTGTTCGGATTTGGACTAACAATCTCTCTATTACTATTTCTAATCGTTAGTCCAGTCAATGATCTTGAATCTGTAAGTTCTGATATTGCACGAATTAAATTAAATTTCAAGGAAGATTCTCTGATAACGAAAGAGAGAGACCTCTCTCAAACCGATCCACTATAAAATAAAAGAACGCTTTTACACGTTTCCTTTTCTCTAAAATGAATGGATTTCTAGAAAGACGTTACAAGAAACATATTCCTTCCTAGCATTGATTCATCTTTATTGAAAACTCTTTAATTTTCTTAAAGGAACTTGAATTTAAAACTTTGGCTCCTTTTCCGTTTCTGTGGCAATTATGTCACATGTAAGTTTATGTTCTCCATGTTATTCTACATTTTATAAAAAGTAACCACTGCATGTTAAGTGTCCAAATGTGGTATTATTATATTATCTTCTGAAGTAAAAAGTAAGTATCTTCTGAATTTCGTTATCTTTTTTCAACATATTTTGCATGTTCAGAAAATCCGATTTAAAATTCTGTACTTCGATAAGTTCGATATTATTATGATATGAATAAATAGCTAGTAGCTAGAAGACACAGCATGTCCTAACGATAAGGATCATTGCGTATTACTTCTATTGAACTATGTGCAAGTTTACAGTTATAAAGGTATTATGAAACATTCTCTGAAAGTTTCAGAAAAAAAATACTATTTATGGAACGAATTAGTTCGTCTAGAAAAAAAAGACAAAAATACGACATTCTCTTTTTAAAAATGAACTAACTATAAAAGCACATTATTTTTACGAAAAATGAACGTGAAGTGAATAAAGTTCTCTGTCTAAATGAAACTTTTCAAACACTGATTCGTGTATGTGTCTAGAATTAATTGGTAATCGGTAGAGTACAACGCTTCCCGAGCTGACTTCAAAAATTTGGGAACAGAAAGAAAAGAAAAAGTCTTACTAACCACAAGCTATAATTTCTCAAAGTACTCTCCCCGATAGTCCACGCAAGTAATCGTTTTTCTACCAGACTATTTTCCTTGGATGAGTATGATGAAATACAGTAAGCAAGAACTGATTCGATGTAGTAAGACAATACACTAGAATAGGAAAACATCTATACTCTAAGTTGCTGAAATTATTCTTATTCTTTATTAAAGTTTTATGAACAGTAGTTTACATGAAAACACAATGCAAAAAAATGAGAAAAATAAAAAATATAAAAAATCATTTATAATAAACTCTTTTGTAGGTTATGATATTACATTATGAGTACATATAAAACATTTTAAATTTTGACTGTAAATCAATTATAATTTTAAAAATTCCTTTCGGTAGGCCTACAGGCTGAGGTAGATTTCGAAGTGTTTTTGATTGAATTTATTGGAGTAAGTGAAGAATAAAAACACTTTAAGTAAATATATTTTTATCATTTTATTATCATTAAAAAATTATAAATACGGTAACTAATTACCCTAATAGGTTAGCTAATTACCGTGCAAACATTTTGTTATTAGAACTGAATGCAGTGATATTCCAATTGAAATTAACAGGTTAATGAAACCCGCCACTTTATATAACAATAACGAAATATGAGCGCTATCGAGAAACTTGTTATTGATTTATAGATTAATCAGCAAGAGCTTTTCAACGTTACCCTACAAGACATGGTTTTAAAAATTTCGAATTTCCACCCCCACTCTCACTCGTGTCCCCACAACCCCTGAATCGTAGGTGTCACCGTAAACTTCTTGGGGAATACTATAATTTATGCAGACAAAGTTTCCCTATAAATCCATAGGGGCTGATATTCAATTTTTTCAAAATTTCAACCCCCTCCCCCAACCATCCCCTCGGGCCGATTTTGCTCACTAACGAACTTAGCCGAGCTATCTAGCCTAGAAATAACATAATAAAATTTGGTTCAAATATTTTCAAAATTAAGACCGCTAATTTCAACCCCCTGCCCCGACCACCCCCTTGGGTCGATTTTGCTCATTAACGAACTTAGCCGAGCTATTTAGCCTAAAAATAACATAATAAAATTTCGTTCAAATATTTTCAAAATGATGGATATAT
>JAGDQP010010808.1:0-54686 GCA_022664845.1 Lepisma saccharinum
ATATATATATACTAACACTATTTTACATCTCTGTATTTGCGGAAGATTATATATTATATAATCTAAATACATCGATAGTTTTTCATTATACCATATACTAATGTAAGTCTAAGTGTAATATTTTGTGATTCTGTGTTTACGAAACAAAAAGGTAAAAATTCTTTTCGGAAGTAATTATTTCCTGATTCATATACCTATTATTCTGCTCATTTATTGATACTGTCATATTATTCTCATTTAACCACAAGGAAATCGAATTAACTATTAATGTCAATTACATTTGTACTAATTATTCGCGGAAAGAATAAGTAATTATAGCTATTAAAGCCATACCCCATCTACATTTAAGTCAGGGACCCCATTTAAAGTCCACGGGCTTCCGGTATGAAATTTATATTAAATATTATAACGCCTAAAGCTTTACAAGTTCAACAAAAACTAATTTGCTTGCCCCCCACCTGACCTATCCCTTCATACGTCCCTGATGTTTTGTTATAATGTTCCCTTCTCTCCATTAATGCAATCTACGATAACTCATAAAGTAAGTTTCTGTGAACTACTGAAGTGTATTTTCTATACACTGGTACATGACTATTCCGGGTTGGAGTTACTGGCCTCCCACCGGGCGCCTAACCAGGTGGTAGATAGGGAAATGCCGACCAGATATGATGGATACCCGAAATGACCCGAGGCGGACCAAAACCAGTGTTGCTGCGTTGCAGTTCGTAGAGGAATCTGCAAAGGCTAGGGGACTACAACCCGAAACAAAAATATCATGATGAGGGGAAGCAGCATTACCATTACCACTCTGAGCCTGAAGATGAATGACATCGGCAAGGCTCAGAGATTGACAGTGAATGACATTTTGAATGTCTAACTTTACAGCAAGGTAGTAGAGATGACAATTCTACACCGCTGAAACATGTCAAGAAATAGTAACAGTAGGTTCATGGATTCTCCTAAGGTAAAATATTCGGGAGGTAAACTAGTCCCTCATTAGGATCTCAGGGTGGGGACTGCCTCAGGTGGCTCCAAGAACAGGGTTAAGAAGGACTTTAGAATAGGAAAGTGGACATTTTAACAAACGGGCGCTTTTCAAGTGGTGGTACGCGAGACAGAGAAGTATGAGCTAGACGTATTAGCGATACAGGAAGTTCGGTAGGAGGGTAAAGATAGCATCCGACAGAGCAAGCATACTTCCTTCTATGGTAGAACAGTCTCACGATTTCGGAACAGGATTCCTCATTAAGAAAAGTATCCTTCAGGCGGTTCAGATTATAGAGTTCGTAAACGAAAGACTGCCGTACGTTACGAAAAGTACTCGATGGGTCAACACGGTTTTAATAAACGTCTATGCTTCGACCGAGGTGACTAATGATAACAATAAAGATATATTCTACAATGAGCGAGGAAGGCTGTTTGACCGAATCCCGAATCATAATTCAAAAGTTGCGTTGGGTAATTTCAATGCAAAGCTAGGAAGAGAAGAAAAATATAGACCTACTATAGGCAAATGCAGCCTTCACGAAAAGACCAAAAACAATGGAGAAAGACATTGCGATTTCGAAAAACCTACTCGTAAAGAGCACGTACTTTGAACACAATGACTTACAAAAATATACATGAGTATCTCCGGAAAGAAAAACTCTCAGGCAGAAATTGTATCCTAACTAAGGCGTTGGTGTTCATCCTGCCTATATCTTGCCCCAGACGTATGATTACTGAGGAACGCCATCCTTCAGGCGCGGCGTGCCTAGGTCAAAAGTGATGGGGTCAGCAAATAAACAATATATTTTTAAATCGCAATCCTATACCAAGTAGTGCATCCATTATAAATAGCCACCGGCAACCACTGATCGAATCGTACATCTCTAACGAACATAGATTTCTCCCAGTAAATTAACCGTGACTAATCTGACAGAATTAGTCAATTTTGTAACAAAAAGTCGAGATGAATGTAAACAGAATGATGTGGATTACACAGACATTCCAATCTCATACAATAAGTTAATAATTATGACATTCATTTTTTTTAAATTTTCTTGGTTTCATCGTACTTCAAAGACCATAAAGCTTCCAGTTTATCTTATCTCCGAAATCGTAAACAGTTCGTAATGTATAATGGATGTTTGATTCGAAAATTAAGATACCATTGTATGTTCCGCTTAGCTATAGCCTTGGTTTCCGTCCTATACTGAATCAAATTAAATGGTCTTTATGCAGGCTATCGGACACAGAAAATATACTTTTCTTTTTCCAAATATTACCAAACTTCAAAGTGAATCAAAGAGACAAATAGCAGTTTCGTGCATAGAAAATTACTTTCTGTAAAAGTAGCTATATGTATTTCTTACTTCTGTACGTCGTAAAGGAAATTGCTACTTTTCCTTATACAATCAGTGGAGCAAGAAATCAGAAGATTGAAGATAACGACGGTTTATACATTTTAACCAGCTTTCTGCTTGTTTTGATCTTTGAGTGGTTTCTTGATAATTCGATAAGATAACATAAAACGAATTGTATGGTGGTAACAGTACTCTTGATAATTCGAGCCCACTGAATACGAATGTGTAGGAAGATGAGAAAAAAAGTTTAACTTTGGATCGATTTGCTTTATTTTTCTTCCTTCTTAAGATTTCTTTGGTGTTATCTCAAAAAAAAATCATTATTTTTCGGTGCAATTTCAAACTAATTTGAAAGCAAAATACACATATTGAGTGAGAAATGTATAACTTTAAACGTGATAATGGTTTGCCAGTTCATGAATGTTTATAATAGTAACAAAAGCACAGCGACTTGAACTCGTGAAGTATTAAAATTAGAAAGCTTTTACATAGATGAGTATACGTCCCTCCCTTGATGAGTATCATCGCTTAATTATTTTATTTACCCAACTTAACGTAACCCCAGAGACATATATATATATATATATATATATATATATATATATATATATTTAGAATATGAGGTATCGTGTCAAATATTTTCACTCATGGGCGTGCCGCGAAGCAATCCTGTATAAAGAACACTAACAAGACACAGCTAGAAAGTTGCAGGTTTATCGTTATGACTACCGTATCATACAATTGAACCGGGTTCGGGTTCCAGCAGTGTGATATTTTTCTTTTCAGAAAAATAACTTTTTCTTTTTAATAAGTATAGGCATTTTCAAATCCTATAAAGTTCGCTAACCACTTAACCGAACTCCGCCACCACAGCCCTATGTCATCATAAACCCACATGATTGATCTGGTTTGATATTTCACGAGCGATAGCGAGTAAAATACGAGAGGATGGCAATCCGTAGTTTTGAGTGTGGGAACGCCGATGGCGTAGAGGCTAAGAAATTTCGCTTTTTTATTTATATGTGATCCACTCTAGTTCACGGTAATGTTGACAGGTCTTGCTTCAATCTGAGGACGGTACTATGTACTCGTAACGAGTCGTGTATCTTAGTACCTTTCCGAACTTAATTGTCTTCCGGTTTGTTCCCTGTGTTACGTCCTGTTTACTTGTTTTATGTGCATTTATCCACATTAAATCAGTTTTACATTTTAACTACACATGTCACTAGAGTCTAAAAACAGCTGAAAAGCATCCGCGCGCAGTGCAATCAGAAGGTGAAGGAGGAACGCTCAAAAATCAAAATTACAGGTGGATAAAGAGAGTCGTTGAGTTGATAGAATTCCCCCTGGCTATAGGAATTCAACATGTTAAATAATGACATAAAAAGATTAACGTTATTCTAAAGAAGCTCATAGCTCTTCAGATTATTCTCGACGTCTGCGCAAGATACGTTATGCGTAGTATATACTGTACATTGATGTGTATATAAAGTTAAAGAAACCCACCTCATACAGTACATTTCCACCGAATCAACCTTGTTGTACAAGCTAACTAACTCTATTGCTTATGGATTTCGCAAATCCATCGCCGCAGTAACAAACGTTAGCCACTGGATTATATCCTGGGCAACATCAAGACACATTTCATCACGAACACTTACTTTTCGAAGATCTCTTCTAATATTGTCCTCCCAATGACGTCTCGGTCTTCTCAATGGTCTCTTTCTATCTGTGATTCCAACCATGATAGAATATAATCTTCATTTTTCTAACATCAGAGCTACCCACCATAGTCGTCGCGATTTCATTATTTTTACATCTGGTGAATCATACAATCCGTTGAGTTCTTCATTATCCAGTCTCCTCCATTCTCCAGTCATCTCGTCACGTTTCGGCCCGTATATCTTTCTCAAATCCTTATTTTCAAACATACGTAATTTATGTTCATCTGCTAGGGTGGTACTCCAAATTTTTGCAGCCGTAAAGTATTACTGGCAGAATAACCGTTCTGCATATTTTCAATTTCAATTTTCTTGATATTAGTCACGATATTAGAAGTTTTTACACTGAATAGAAGCATGTGTTGACCGATAAAGCGACTTTTTATTTACACATTTTTGTTTGTGACGTATGCTAACAAGCATTTAAATTTGTTTACTTTACTTATGACCTCATCCCTAATTCTTATGTTTATATTTATTTCATTCCCTGTGTTTCTCCTTGTCATCATGTATTTTGTTTTATCTATGTTTACCTGTAGTCATATCTCATTGCGCGCTTTTATTAGTACATCCGTGTTTGTAGTGCATTTATATCGTCCTCTATTAAATCTACATCATCCGCGTATACGAACAGTTGATTCAAACCATTCAATGATAGTACATTTTTGTTACCATTAATTTAAAAAAATCGCATATTCTAATGCAAACCTAAACAGTAGTGATGTTAAGGAATCGCCTTGTTTCAATCCGTTGCGAATCTTGAAACTATCTGACATATTATTACCTATCCGTACTCTTCTTATGGGGTCGCTGAGGTACATCTTCTCCAGCTGAACCAATTTTTTTTGGAATTCTAAATCGTATCAGGATACTGTATAACTTTTTTCCTTTTGATACAATCATATGCTTTCTTAAAATCAAAGAATAGCTGGTGAAGCGTCCCATTATATTCCCATTTCTTATAAAATTGGTCTCATGGCGAAAATTTGTTCAAACTTGGATCTATTTGGTCTAAATCCACATTGGTTGCCCTCAATTATTTCATCTACGTATACACTTAGGCGTGTTAACAGAACATTACTTAATACTTTGTGACAGGTTGGAAGTAACGAGATTCCGCGGTGATTATTACAGTCCGTTATATCGCCTTTTTTGTACATCGGAACTATTATTGAGGTTTTCCTTTAATTTTTAAACTATTTTTCTCCATATAAAACTTAACAATATTTTATATAGTTGCTTGATTAATGCCGTTCCTCCCGATTTAATTAATTCGGATGCAATATTGTCTATTGTCGATGATTTGAAATTTTTCAGTTTCTTTACCTACATTTCGATCTCGATCTCTCTAGGTTCAGGGATTCTCGGTTCTGCGGTATGGATATAATAATCTGTTTGATCCCCGTTGTATACATTAAGAAGTTTGTTGAAGTAACTTTTCCACACATCTGCAGTTGTAGTCGGATCCACCTGAAGACCTCCACGTTCATTTCTAATTATTCTTAACCTCGGCTGGTAACCATTTCTTAACGAGTTAAACCCTTTGTATAGATCTCGTATGTTATTTGTCTTGCCATTTTCCTCTACCTCCTGAATCTTCTGTGTCAAATATTCTCGCTTTTTGTTTCAGAACCCGCGTGCGGCGTTACATTTTGCGTTTCTGTAGTGGTTGGTATTTGCTTCGCTTCTATTACTTAACCATCGTTGCCTTGCTTGTTTTCGTTCCTCATGAAACTTAAGGCATTCTTTATTTAACCAAGATTAGTTTCTCTGTTGTTTCTTCTCACCTACACTTTTCTTTGCTGCGCTCTTAATCGTTTCACGAATTGCCTCCCATATCTTACTTATATCAAGTTCATTATTAATATCATTATTATTATTAATCGAGTCGGGTAGGGGTTTGAACCTATTTGAGAGTTCGAGTTGGTAATCTGCTTTTATGCTCGGATTATTTAATCGTTTAACTTCGAATTTCAGTTGTTTTGACATTTTGCTCTCTCTGTTCGCGATACATAACTTCTCCCTTACTTTTGTGATCACTAATTGATGGTCGGTGTCACCTTCAGCTCCTCTGTAAGACTTAACGTCCATCATGTTGGTGTTTCTTCGTCTATGTACTAATACGTGACCGATCTGGTTGAGAATTTTGCCGTCCGGTGGAGCAAGATTTATTTTTACAGTGTAACTATCAATGGTAATTTCAATATCAAGCTCTGATTGATTAGAATAATCCTATAATGCTAAGGTTTGATTACTCGTCAACCGGTAACACCAAACTTTAAACATTTATGCATGAAATAGTTTATTTTACTATGTTTTTAAACATTGAATACACTTTCGAAACAATATACAAAAAGGACTTTAGTTGCAAATAATAAAACTTTATAAACACAATGTAATATTCTTCAAAATTAGCCATAACTCACAAAATTCTTTCACCTCGAAAAGTTCAATTGTTTTTTCTGCCATGTATAGGGCACCACGTTAATGTTAAATAATACAGAATAATATATGAAGTTTTAAGTAACTCATTATAAGCCTAACATAAACAAAGTTATTTTCCCGATGAAAACCTAAACGCATTTAAATTAGTAATTAGAGTAATATATTTATATAAGTACATGCTTTGCAAAATACATGTTAATCAGAATGAATAAACAATTCAGATATCAGGAACTTGCTTACTTGAAACTGTAGAGCAACTGTAGTACTTTGATTTGTCTAGCACCTACGTTCTTATTAATAGACAATACATGAATAGCTCCTCTCTGCCTATATCAATGTACAACCCTATAAATATAGGATGTATCAAAAGTCACTAGCTATCTCAAGAAATAGGAGTAGCACGAAGAAAATATTAGGTTCAGACACCTTGTCTTATGACGCAATTTTAAACTTGTAAGGTTACAAGAGCCCTTTATAGTAGTTCTTGCACACTTTATAGTATGTTCTCTCCTCGTGTAGCACCCTAGTGTCCAAAGAAATAAGGTAAAATGGAACTGACTTAAGATTTGAGGAAAACTGTACAAAAACTATAGAAAACCTAATATTAGGTAAATACGCCCTTAAATTTTGTTTTACACTCTTCTGACTTTAAACCTACTAATAAGTTGTAATCATTACGATTCGATTTTGTTTTGTAAATTGGGAAGCGTGAAAGCACCTTTAGGGCTGCTGCAGTATAAGAAGACTAATAAACCTATTAACATTCTGCAAAAACATTTACCTAGACAGGGATTCCGCCAGCATTTTCAGTTTGGGGAGGTAAAGTCAAAATTGGGAAGGTGTAAGTGGAGTTTTACACGTATTCTGCCGATTTATGACCATAAAAATTAGGTTTGGGGGTATTTTCGAGAATTGGGGTGACATTCCCACAGGGGGTTCTGGCGCAATCACTGTATTTAGAGATATTACTACTATATGAATTACGTATAACCTGTTTCACATCGGTCTAAATCTTAAATTCTTCAGACGTTTGATCAAGCATCATATCCTTAAACATACAAAGTTCGGTTCTGTCGATTAAAAGGAAATATTTAACATGCAACACAAAATCCAGCACTTTTATCACTGTCCATTGCAACACTTACAAATGACACGGTAGAAATTTGATTTATGATTGAGTGATTAATTGGTATGGGCAGATGTTAGCTGCCTCGTGATACCATGTTAGAGGACCGCAGTGGATCAGTGGTAGAGTTCTCACGTCTGGTTCGTGGAGTGCCGTGTTGGATTCCGGCTTGTGCCACAAGAGCTCTGTGGTGGACAAACACCGTCTACGTGGATTTTATCGAGATTGTCCCGTTTCCTCCCACTTGCTTCATTTCACCAATTTTCATTTTATCATCCATTTGACCTGAGCTAAAGTCGGCAAAAGCCCTAAAATAAATATTCAAATTCAAATAACATGTTTGTATTAGAAGCCAGGTTTTGATACAACGATTTCTATTAAAGGGCTTTCTCATTCATCCACACGACAAGGATATTTTTTTTTGCTATACCGTGATTTGTACTATAACTACCTCTCCCTCTGTTCTTTTGTTTTCCATATTCCCCATCATTGAAATCGAAAATAGAGGAAGCTTCGCTCAACCATCTGTCCACATAGATCACAAAATTTTCTCTTACATTTTCAAGGAAATTCAACTGTAAAATTATAATCATTAAAACAATACTAGATTATTTTGCAATACCCCAAAATAATAATATCTGTGTCTATATGAACTAGAATTTTGAATTAAAATATTTTTTTTTCTGAATAATAAAAGATAACTGCACTAATTTGAAAAAGAACGTTGACTTTTAATGGATTTCCTCTTCGACCTTTGAGGCAAAATATGTTATGTCAATTATTAATTTATTGTTTCTTCATGAAAACATATGAAGAGTACGGTGGGAGGAGCAATCAAAGTAACATTTTGAAAGTTATGAGAAAACACAAATTTTAAGGTGTAAGCACTTGAGTTTAAATTTATTTTTGGTCCTCTAGCACATTATGGGTCTACGCGAAAGTGCTTAAAGTTAAAAAATAAATGTAAATTCAAATACTTACACCTTAAAATGCTGGTTTTCTCAGAACTTTCAAAATGTGATTTTGGTTGTTTTCCCCTGTACTCTTCATATGGAAAATTAATCCCAAAATTTGTGGCTAAGTATTTCATCTTTCATTCGTTCTTCCCATTGTCGAAAATAATTTATATACATTTCGTGTATTAGTACAACTATAATTACAAAGCAAACATAAGCAAAGCGTGCCTGTCAACTAATTAGAAAAGAGCATTTTTGTCAATCAAGCAATATGATTGTACCTTGTCAAATATCTCTGCCACAAACACATTCTTAAATAGCGTAGACTCTATATTTTCTCTATACTTTGCATGCACACAAAAAGTTTCTTATTTTCTTTGACAAATTATAATTCAAACAATGCTTGCAGCGGACGTTAAAATAAAAATATTTTGTTACTAAACATCGTAAGCATTTTCTCAAGATTGCATTGTAATATTATATACGTACAATGTTTTACTGAAACAACTCTTATATGTAACGGCATTATTTGACCTTAAAAAATGTTACGTTTGGCAGCGTTTAGATGACAGGGGAAAATGATGTACTTTTTGAAGTGAGCGACTATTTAAAGTTTCGTCTCATTTTGAGAAATATCAACTGATTTAATAGACTTATTACATGCAACTAATTCTGTGTTTGTATGCTGTTTTAAAAATATGTTAAGCATTTAAGATATGGTAACAGTAAGTATTTCATACAAGAATACGTACTAAAGCTTTTAAAGAGTTTCTTCTTGTTATATTTTATGTAGTTAGACGAGTAATCAAATATTGGCACCGTAAGGTTATTTAACCAATCAGAGCTTCATATTGAAATACTAATTCACAGTTGTACTGTAAAAGGCAAACTTGCGTCCGGGGATACCTCTGTATATTGTGTATGTCTTTGTGTTCAAAGTACGTGCTCTTTACCAGTAGGTTTTTCGAAATCGCGACAGTTATAAGTCTTTCTCCATTGTTGTTGGTCTTTTTGTGAAGGCTGTATTTGCCTAAAGTAGGTCTATATTTTTCTTCCCTCCCTACCTTTGCGTTGAAATCACCCAACACAATTTTCGAATTTTACTTCGGTAATCGTTCAAATAGCTTTTCTAGTTCATCGTAGATTATATTTTTATAGTACTAAATCAATAAATATTAATTTTGCAGTCGGAACTCATTATGACCTACATTCTCTCATTACAAATCTGTAAAATCAATTTGCAACTTCTTTGAAAGCACACAACGTTACTTTGTTCATAATTTTAATTTTTCTGTTATCATTGTCTTAATTCTATGTATTAATTACTTCTGTTAAAAGGCGTTAAATATACGCGTAATTCCAACGTTGAGGTTTCAATGTTTCAGATGCGCAATGCACAATGTGATATAAAAACAAGGAGTAATGTGAAAGCAAGGAAAGATCCTTGCACTCATGCCCCATTGATAATCCGTCTAATTCTGAATTACAAACACCCGAAATAACGCAAACAACAATATTGGAACTACATTTAAAGCCATAGAACAGACGTGTAGTTTAGGAATTCGCATAGCCATCTAAGGTGCATCCGATGGAGCAAGAATGCATAATGTAGTATAAAGTGGTAATTCAGAAAGGCCTTTAATCTCTCTCTTCAAGTACAAAGTATATGCAGTGTACATTCTGGGAACGTACTTCTAATTGAAATATCCTGGTAACGGAATTACAAAAGTTACTCGTTTATAGTTCTTGTCAAGTTCACTCAACTTTCTTTCGTTACATACTTAATACAAATAACGACACCATAAATAAGTAAATTCCGACAGTCATGGCTTAATTTGTAGGGCGTATACTTTCCATTCGGAAGCCACGAGATCGCTCTCAGCAATTAGCCTTCCTCACGGAGACTTTGCAGAATTTCTTAGTCCCACCAGGCTATTGCCCACATAGCACAAAACCTACCCAGGGACATCCTTTGACGCTCCCACCCGGAACAATGGGACGATCCCGGGATGGTCCCATGGGATGCCCGTGACGTCCAAGGGATTTACGCGGGAATTCCAGGCGTCCGCTTAAGTCCCGGGAAACGGGACGACCCGTGGGACTTCTGTGGGAGTCCTGCAGGATCAAACTCATGGTACACCAGAGGAAATCCACTAGTAGAACAACGGATGCCAACGGGATGATCCCGGGACGATCACATGGGACGCCCGAGACATTCGTGTTACCTTGATGGGAATTGCTTGGGACGTCTTAACGAAAACCCGTATATAGGATAAGTCACCGGCCGTGAGGTATTCTGCCACGATAGTTTTCCTGGAAATGTCAAGATGAAACTAGTGGCTATTCTTGGCTGTCCACGCCAATCAAATGGCTATGGGGTTCCACAGGTATAATGAGACAAATTTCATTCGATAGAATATGCAAACGTACAGAGACCATCAAGCTAATTATAAACTCGAGGAGATGCACAAGGACGTGAAGAGAGCGATAGAATAGGAACAGTACAGAAACAAACAACAAGATTTATTGAAATTTTGCAAGAGTAGCGGTTTAATAAATTTGCGTACCCATTGTTGAAATTTTGGGATGGAGGCGAAAATAAGTGGATGGAAAACAATACATCGTTTTCGTTTACCTAACCTAACTCCAACCTAAAATTCATATGGATTCTTAGCAAGAATGTAGTGGAAGGCAATTTCAATTATGAAAACATTGTATTTCCTGCATCTCGTTTATAGTGAAATGGAGAGGCTCTTATAAATGTTTGTCGTGTACGGTACTTCTCTAACCAGTTCGACAAGCGTAACGGCACCAGTACACAACAAAGGCTATGAATTCTAGTATTAACAAAGTACAAGGTCTACACAATTCCTCGCAACATAGGTTTCATTTAGTATTTCTAAAGCAAAATAACCTAGAATACTCAATAAATGTCTAGCATGGAACAATGCTTCCAACCAGTCCTACAAATTTATTACTGTCGTTACCATTGTAAAACTCGTTGAAACAAATAATTACCATGATGGCAGACTGGCACATGAATTTGACTTCTGTGGAAGGAAATGCTCATGTAAACTATTTAAATTGATTTTACCTTCAAGCAGCCAGCAAGTCATTTGATTCATTATAACAAAATAGTGTTTTTTAAGACTTGGGTACCGTTAAGACTCAAGAATATAATTTAGATCTGAGTAGTAAATATTAACATTAGCATGCAACGCTGTGTTAACTTCTAAGAACTGAAGTTACTAAAATTAAACTAGGTAGTCTGCATTTGAAATCTAAATCTATTTTATACTCATTTAGCTTTATCTCAATTTAAAATTCAACTCATTTTAATAGATAATCGAATATACGAAAATACTATTTTCAGTATTTGGGTGTATCGGTATTTCGGTATATCGATATTTCGGTATATGTGATACCGAAGTTTCGATATTCCATAAAACAGATATCGACTTTGATATTTCGATATTTTTGACAGCCCTACTACAGAGGTTTGTGTACATAAAAAATCGGAAGTTGCCCGCACTTCAACGTTGGAAATTATTTCTTCCGTGTGAGGTGTTCACCATTATGAAACACAGGAATGTCCAAGCACAACTGAGAGCTGTGATGCTCTCCAGGTGGTTTAGAGAGAGCATCGACACCAAGAGTAGAAAGTGTGTGATTGGGAAGCGGGTCGACTGGGTGGCGCAGTGGTAGCCCATTGGAACGGTAACCTAAAGGTCCCGGGTTCGATGCCCGGTCAAGTCACATACTTTTCAATCTTTAATGTCAATTGTATCTCTACCTACAGATGCTTGATGTACAGGAAAAATCGAAAGTTGCCTTCATTTCAACTTTGGAAGTTGTTTTTTCCGTGTGAGGTGTTCACCATTATGAAACACAGGAATGTCCAAGCACAACTGAGAGTTGTGGTGCTCCCCAGGTGGTTTCGAGAGCAAACATCGACACCAAGAGTGGAAGGTGTGTGATTGGATAGCGGGTCCACTGGGTGGCGCAGTGGTAGCGTATTGGGGCCTTAACCTAAAAGTCCCGGGTTCGATCCCCGGTCCAGTCACATACTTTTCAATCTTTAATGTCAATTGTATCTGTACTTACAGAGGTTTGATGTACAGAAAAAATCGAAAGTTGCCTGTATTTCAACTTGGGAAACTAATCGAATTTTTGCTGCCTTCATCTTGAGCTAATTAGCAAATAGAAAAGTAACTTAAACATGGCGTAAACCATAGGTAAGTTAGTTTATATCTCCGGGGCGCGAGATAGTTTTTCTAGTCGACAATTTGAAGTTCTAAAAGTATGGTTCACTGAATGTAAATCCATATATTGGCTAGATATTATGGAATGACTATAGATACAACGGCGAAACACCGTTTGTTAGGTCCTAGCTTGGCGCATGGGTAGGATGTTGGCTTACGAAATAAAAAACCCGGGTACAATTCCCGGCGGGGAAGTAAGATTTTTTTTCTTTTTTCTTACAAAATCTATTTTTATATGTTCAAATTTATTATTAATAATTGCTTTCTTGCATGTTTCGTAGATTATCTTAAATTAGTTGACATGGGGACGTGGAGGTTAGCTACTAAAAGCTAGGATGTATACAAACAAACCAGGGCAGGATGCACACCGACTGAAGAGATGTGTGCAAGAGGAACACGGTGACTCCGAAGGGAGTTGGGCGGCGTCAACTGTGGGAGAGCACAGACCCCGGTTAGCGGTGGGCATACGCAAAAGTGTTATTAACATTCTTCTCCAACTTGGTTACGGCGTTAGTTTTCTACTACAGAGGTTCCCATTTGGAGCACCGTCTCGTGCGCATTCATTGGCCAGTCGAAACTAAGAGTTTCAAAAACTAGACAAAAAAATATTCGCCTCCGGGGCTCAGGTAAATTACTTCTGATAGTCTCTACTCTTTTGCTCTGATGTTTCAGTGTGATTGGCAACCGGACCAGTCGGTCACTGAAGCGTGCACACGTTCAAAGATGTGTATCTTTGTGGGAAGAGTAAAGGGCGAGTGTTAGAAAGCCTAATAGAGCAGAATTATCGTGTTGCATAAAGATAAGCACTAAAAACGAAGAAACAGAAGGCAAATTGTATTATTTGTGTTTTCTCTATCGAAAAAAAAAATATTTGATTTTTTTTTCAAACAATTGAGAGTAATGGTGACCACATGGGTATTCAGGAGGAATACTACAAACTTGGATGTTCGATCGCTAAAATTCGTCCAGACTCTCTTCATTTACACAATTGGGTATTAAGTGATCTTAAATAAACACAACATATAACCATCTCTGTAGTAAAACTTTATTTTATATGGGCCAGTCCAGTAACTGTTGACTTCGGCCCGTCACAATTATCTGTCACGTTCAGTCAACAGGGGTGAAGACGATCAATATTTTTAATTTTTCTGTTATTTCTGCTAAAAATCGGTGTCGAAGTGACACGAATAATAATACCAGTAACATTTGATGATTTTGCATTCAAACACATACAAAAGAAAAAAATATTATTGCATTAGAGCTATACTAACATACAAACTGATCAACTTCACCCCATCTAGTGAGGTGAAGTCTATCACTGGTTTATTCTCAGTGGAAATACAACTTTGTCCGCGTAGTGTAGTAAAGACGATCAAAAAGTTCAATGTTTAAAATGTATAAATGAACGTGTGCCTTTTACCATCATACTATATTCACACAAAGTATACCAGCAAATTATTTTATTACAATTTCACGATACAAACTACCAGTGATAACTAAATGTAAAAAAAATCAAATATTCAAAAAACATAACGACCTAGACCAATGTCTTTACTTTGCATTTTAGTTACAATTTGTGTGGAAGGCGTAATTTGAATATCAGAAACATCCGGAAAGAAAAAGTAATTGTGTTTTTCACCTCTCTTCCGTAAACAACTCGTAACAACTTCGTCGTTAACAATTGCAATAACTTGTCCAATATAATTCCTATTCCTTTTACCAGTGGAAAATAACACAAGAACAGATTCGCCAGAACGACAAGAACTTCAGTTATACATATCCCTAATACACACAGAAATCACCTAAATCCAGAATCATCACTTATCCTTGCACTCACTAAGTTTCGGGTACGAATTGAGGAGATGGCATGCCAGAGCCAAGCTCAATTATTATCCCATTAACAGTCCACTACGACACAAATAATAATTTAATAAGATAATTTTGCTCTGCTATAACATTTGTATCTTTGTTCTCTTATTTATTACCTTTCAATAGCTTGATTCTCATTTCTATTGTTATAATGAAACCGGCGATTTAAATCTAAAAGAAATGCAAAGTAATGTATTAAATAATCATTCTTTGGATGTATTTTAGATGTAATTATGTATAAATCGAATTATGAACAAAGTGTCTCTAGGGGTACGCGGGGCATAAAGGTTGAATACCACTACAAAAATGCACTCTTCACGCTTTCTTTTGGAGCTCTTCATGAGCAGGGGCCATTTTTTCGGTGTAGAAAGCCAATGTCATTAAACCAAACACCTATCTTGGAATTGTAGGGAAATGGAAATGACACGCGTCTGCTTCTTCACCTCTATATTTTACAGCAAGGAAAATGTAAGTTCCAGTCTAATCCTGAAACTAAACGTTTTAATGTAACTTTTGTTAATTATAGGATTCTAAAGAGGCGGGAGACTAACCTACAAAAACATGCCAATATGTTCGATAATGTTGCCATTATGGCGAAATGAGTACTTCATTCGTGTTCAACAGATCATTATTTACCAGCATTGATCAAATAACATTAATAAACAAGCGGTTACGCTCCTGCGTTTTAACGTCGTCTCGAATTGACTTACATAGAAATAAAGATGTTTAAAATTCATGCAATATTCAAAAAAATTGTGAAGATTCAATAAAATGTTTAACAAAGCTCTAGTTTTATGCTCTAAGTAAGAATTTAGATATCGTGAGTGGAATAACTTTCACATGTAGGGTTGCTTTGAACACATTTTAGAGTTCTTTTCACAGACTTTTCTTTAGTTCAAAACGGTTTGTGGTGTCCTCAAATCTTGCAACGTTAATATAACTTATTTTCCCAACGTCATACAATGATGAAATTATGCACAGAAAAGATTAGCAATTTTGTTAGGAATTTCATCTGGCCCCGAAGACATTTTGTTCTTCATTGATTTCAATATCCGTTCTATTTTTTGTTTTGTTGTGGGCTAAAAAGGGATTTATTGTTAGGTAGTAAATGTGCAGTAGATGTGTGTGTGTATAAATGCTTTTGGTCCTTTTTAAGTAATACCGCACTATTTATGAAATAGCCATTCAGACTAATTACTATTATTCTTCTGTAACAGATTTTTGTGTCACCTATAAGTAATCTATTTGTTGGATCACTACATCGAGTAGGACGGTTTGTTAATTTATCACCTGCCAGACTGTTTTACTTTAGTTGTTAGACTTCTGGATTCTATTAGAAATAGCTCTTTTCTTGGATTCAGTTATGAGTTTAAGAACTTAGGAATATTTCTTGCGTCGAGCTTTGAAAGAAGGATTGCTACGAACCCCAACCTTTCTATAAAGCAGATTTTTGTCTCTACTTGAAGTAATTATACATTGTGATATCCACTTATTATTGAATTTTTGGAGAAAATTGTTCCTTATTTTTATTTTCCTTTTGGAAAAAAAATAAGTTAAAATAATATTTGTATATATTTAGGAAGTAGTTGAATATATTATTTAGATTTGCTTCAAAAATAACATCTTCTCAGTTCTCATTACTAATGAGATAGAGAAATTAATTAGAATTATTTACACTGAACGATCTAATATATTTGTAAATACATTGATATGCTCTCTCAATTGTTCCTGAGATTTGTATATTGACAGAAAATTTTGTACTGAAATAACCGGCTTGCCTTTGGTTACTATTATTTGGTCAGAACGTGATTCAGGACGCTTTCCATTGTTATTAGGTCTGCTTAGTCTATGAGCTCTTTCAATGGAGAATTCATCCCTTTGAATTTCCGTTTCTTCCCTGAGAAATTGTTGTATTAATTTCTCACATTGATTCTATGTTTCCCCGCCCTATTCTTTTATGTCCTAAAGCACAAAATTATTTCTTCCTGATTGACTTTCAAGTTTATCAATTTGTGTCTCACACGCTATGATCTGTTTTCTCAGTTGAGTATTTACTTCCTTGTACTTTTGTAGTTCCGTGATAAGTCTGGATACTTTGTTTTTGAGGTCCGAATTTGAACTTGTTAATTCGTTTAACTTCACATCAATTTGAGTTAATTTGACGTACACATCTTCCATTGTATACGGGCCGGGATATTTCCTCCAGGCCACTCGTTACTGTTAGCAACATTGCTACAATTGCTACAAACAATACACGCACTTCACCAAACATATACTTCGCTTGTAGATTAAGCGAATGTTGATATAAGATCATTTGCTTTCCTTACCAAAGGCCGATTGCTCGCCACCACTGTACCACAGAGTTCCCCATGTTCTCACGCACGATTCTAAGACAACGGGAGCGACACTAACACACGTCTTTCCGCCGTGAAGTCTTTAAGTCTTTAGCAGCGGATTTCTATTATGTACTACCTGCAAATTCAACAATACTGCAGTTGACAGCGTCAGTCTTAACACACAAAATAATTGTCCAGATTTTACATTGCCTCGCCATGTGTGGGTTATTATAGGATTGTTATAAAATGGCATGTTACTTTTAAATTCAAATATCTGTTATCCATACCTGTGTAAATGGAATTAATGTCAAATATCATCAACTTTGGAGTTATTATTCAAGATATAATCGTAAATCACATTGAGTATGGTACAAATTAAGTCCTATCATTTTGAATATGTGATGAAACGTTGATTGAAGTGCAACTTTCATTAGCTAATATGTCTTCAAATATATTTTGCATGTCAGCTGTAATAGGGTTTTCAGTTCATCAATCATGTGTCAAAGATGTTGAATCCTAAATTTTAACATGATAGCTTAACTACAGAATCCAAGATATAAACTTCCCAAAAGAGCTTCATTTTGATAAATCGAAAAAAACTATATTCGTTAATTTCATATCTTGGGGATGCTAATGGTGCTTAGTTCGATTCTGAAGTTAAAAAATGAACTCCAAAATCAGGTTGTCACTAGCTCAAAATCCTTGCACTCTGAAAGATTATTCTGGTTTCATTAAATTTCATACCTGTAAACCCACAGAGGTGATTTTATCTCCACTGATTTTATTTAGGATTTGAATTGAATAAAGTTTTCGACAGTTGGCTCCAAAATGATTTCACATAAGTCGAATGTGTATAAAGATATTTGCATTCAGCGTAGAAGCCGCTGGTAATCCGGCCTGACTCAGACATAGATGACCTAGCGATCCGGTCGAAAACCTGACCTGGATGACCCAACGAACCCGGTGACCCAGTCTTGATCCAAATGACTAGACTGACTCCGTGACCCAGCGACTAATAATCGAATCTTCACTCAATTGACCTGGTGACCCTGTCTATAAACGATTTGACCTGCCCTTGTTCCTGTGGCTTGAATCAATCATTGTTCTCATTTGGGATATCCCGATGTATCTTAAAATACATTATAATTTGAATGTTGATCTATGGGCTTTAGGCATCTATACCGTAGGGCGGGGAACAGGATGTTGGACTTAAATCACATGTAGTTATCTTAATGTACTTTGTGCCTAAATATGGTTCATTATTAACAGAAAGAAAAACACTTATATCGACATTTTATTTGTGGCTGTTGAGAACATAAGAATCCTCACAGGAGACATACACTCCTCACAAAACCACGTCAACATAATCTGGAATGTTGTAAATAACCTTTGGAAAAGGGATAATAATTAATTTAGAAAAATCGTAATTTTGCCGAAACAATTCCTTTCCTGAGATTGAAGAGCTTCATTGTAACGGTTACACCATATTTAATAGACCAAACTCAAAAATTCTTTAGGATGTCTTGCCGTGGAAATTTATTTGCTGCCCACATGCGCTGATGTTTTTGTTCTTCTGGTGATGTAAGACTATTTCTGTATCTTATACTATTGCTACAAACTAAATTCAAAAAGCGGAATTACGCTTGATTTGAGCGGAAAGAGAGACCACTTTTCTAGAGTGAAATTTCATGGAAGAAATTTCCGTTCGAAAAAGATGGGATCTATGGTAGTCAATCTCAACGGGAATGTAGATATGATATTTTAAGCGAATTCCCATCTATTCAAATAAAGATTTCATCTTTTGAACACAAAAACGACGCAATAAAAAGTTGAAAATCTAAAAAGGAGCAAAAGGGAGCACTTATTCATAACTAGTAAGAAATAAAAGTAATATACTAATGAATAAAAAGGACAGAAAATTTAATCTCGGGAAGATTTGCACCCTATGCCTTCCAGTCAGTTATACAGCACGTTAACCCATCAGTCATCCGTCCAATAGAGAAAGTACGTCTTACAAACGGTTTCTACCGCCTCTGCAGGTACTTCAGAACTGATAGCTTGAAACTATAATTAATAAAATGTCACATCTATAATCTGTAGATTCAAAGTTAGGATCTAAAGATATTATTTTAAGCCATGATCCAGTGCTGACATTGTTTAGGAAACTAACATGGAGTTAGAGTGATTGTTTGACTGAATGTTTACCAAAATGGTGTTGGACATTCAAGCTTAATCTAGAAAATAACGAAAGATTATTGAATACAGTGACTATATCATGTAAATGGTATATTTGATATGAGCTTAAACAGTAAATATTATGAACTATTTTGAAATAAGTGGAAAATAAGAATAAGGATCTGATAGGAGACTGTCAGATTTGGTTCCTAGTCTTTTATGAAATAATCATATTTAACGTAAGCATTTTCAGAATTATTGGTAATTCTTAAGTTCCTATGTACTACTCAATCTTGGAGAATATGTTAATATCGTTCTTGGCATATGACGATCTCGTATCAATGAATAATACAAATGAACAGAATCTTTGGTAATGTCGAAGTTTGTTCTTAGTAAAAATGGATTTGCGTATGTTAGGTTAAGGTACAAATTTCTACATATTTTTCTAATTTTGATATTTGGGATAAATATTGCCACCGTCGAAAACAGTAAATATTCTTTATAAAAATAAATCCCAGAATATAAATGTGACGTCCGATGATGGAATGTTTAAGAGGAAGCAACTAAGAACTGAAAATATTTTATCCCATTATTATGCCAAATACGCAATGAATTCGTGGATTGACTTTGGTATAATTTTACTTTAATTTGATGCTCAGAATAGTATAAGCTTGTATAAATAATCATGCCAGAAAGCAAAATGACATTTTACACATGAGGAGAACCGACAGAAAATAGAAAACTACCAAGAAAGGTTTAATATTCATTGTGACGGACAGGACCTGAAATTTGAGAAACGTTTGCAGATTTTATTGACATCACTACCGCCTGAACTTTATGCTTTCATAAAACAACACATTCATCCAAGAGAGATGATATATTAGTTATTTTAAACTAGAAGAATAGCTACGTACTTTGTATATCAAACCGAACAATGAGACCACAGAAAGGTACACGTTCCAGAAATTAATCCAACAGTCTGGACAATCAGCATAGGAATACATCGATCTAATTAAGAAACAAGCAGCTAAATGCCAATTTGGAACGTTCATAAACGAAGCCTGTAGAGATCGAATGGTGTTGGGAGTACTCGAAACTTCATTGCAAAAGAGATAGTTGCAAGAGGATAATCTTACTTTTGAGAAAGCTATATCTTAGCTCTGCAGTTCGAGTCAATTGAAACGCAAAGTAGTATACTATCTAATGTAAGAGACCCAATTGGCATCCATGAAAATCGGTTAGTTGAGAACAGTAAAGACAATACTAAAACTGATGTGAGAAAGATAAAATGTCAAATCTGTGGTTACAATCACCCCATTAAGAAATGTCCGCCATACGGGAAAATGTGTAATTTTTGTCAAAAATCTTATTTTTCTTACCAATGTCACAACAGAAAAAGACAACAAATGATTGATAAAATAATGACCATTGAATGGAGTTCAGATACACCTTCTAGTTCTGAGAGTGACAGGTCGGAAGATGACAATGTACCGATATCAATAGATGATATATGGGTTGTTCATGTAATGAATCACTATTCCTTAGATCTGAATAATAATGAAACTCCACCGAAATTCAGATAACTCATCATGTAGAGGACGTATTATTGGACACCGGGGCTGGCTATAACCTAATAGATCCACCTACAATCAGGACATTAAATATTTTAACAGAGAAATTACCTACTCTTCTTTTTTTTTACGATCAATATGTAGTATTAGACTTCCAATAATAGCAAATGCATATATAAAATATGTTCATCAGAAGCATACAATTTCTAACGAAGTATTACTTAAATCATTTTTGGAAGAAGAGGCTTATCTGTATAGTACAATGGCTGACGACAAAGATTAACTGTCTACAACAAACATTGAAAACACTACTGAATCTAACATAACTTACGATCGATATATACTAGATATTTATCTAAACAAACATACATGAATGAGAAACTCAGTACTCTAAATAAAGATTTACATAACTTGAAACTTCAAATTGCACATCTATCAAAACTAAGAAAATATGTTATCAACTGAGTAGATTAATACAGAAAATGCTAATAAAGTTGATTCTACTAATGACTCATCTGGCTCCGATTTAAAGAAAACTGAAAGAAAAGTAGTTCCTGTTAATGAAAATATTGATAAAGTGCTCAACTCAGAAGCTTATTATCAGTCGAATTTCTACTTTATAAAACCTAATGTAACATATGTAGAAATATGGTTGCGTGGTAACCAGAAAACCAAATCTAATTTTGGGGATAATTCTTAGGAAGACTTATGGCTAAATAAAGGAAATGAGCATGGTGCTTCAAGTAGAGGATCATATTTTGTTGAGGTAAAGGAAGAAAAACAAGTACAATATAAATGAAGTACAGAAGAAATATAACAATATGTTATCTGAAAAAGAAGTAAATTCTAGAAATATAATAAATTTGTTCTAGAAAATTATTATAAAGATCGACGATAAAGTTTGCAGAAAATGGGACATTGTCGAGTAAAACAACACTATAATTTGTGTAAGAAAAAGGAATGTATGGTCATAACTAAAGCGGTATTTGCTGTTATTTTATAAAATAATTGATCTTTATGTATCTGTAAAGAACATAAACAGGATGTTTCTAGACAAATTGAAACCGGTTCTATTTGAAACTTGTTTATGTAATAGTATAGATATTAATGAATGTTATTAATTGAGCTGTTCCTCATTATAGATTTATGGTGGAATATGAAAGAAAGTAGAAATTGTTTTGAACGAAACTATTACACATTAAAGACGTTTCTAAAAAAAAGTGAAAGTGGATGATGGTGTGAAACTATCATTAATAAAATGTAAAATCTAGAATCAGTAGATTCTCAGTTGGAATCTAAAGATTGTATTTCAAGCCATGATCCAATGTTGACTTTGTACAGAAAACTAACTTGCAGTTAGGGTGATTGTTTGAATGAAATTAAAATGGTGTTTGAGATTCGAGCTTATTCTGGAAAATAATGAAAGATTATTAAATAGAATGACTATATCATGGAGATTATATATTAGAATGTCCTAGAAGATATTAGTTTGAATCGTAAATATTATCAACTGCTTTGAAATAAGTAGAAAACAAGAATATTGATCTGATAGCAGATTGTCAGATTAGGCTGTTTAGTATTTTTTAATAATCATATTGAACGTAAACATTTTGAGAATTATTTATAATTCTTGGAGAATATGTTAATATTGTTCTTATCACATGAGGACCTCGTATCAATAAATAATATCCACGCTTAGAATCTTTGGAAATGTCGAGGTTTGACCTTAGTAGTATTGAATTTGCGTATGTTAGGTTAAGGTACAAATTTCTCTATTTTTTTTAAATTTTGTTATTTGGGATAAATTTGACCACTGTCGTAAACTTTAAATATACTTTATAAAAAGAAATCCCAAACTAACGAGCAACGTTCAAAGATTTCTTGTACATATCTTACTCCTGACGTCTTCTCTTATATTTATTTTTACTGAGAAGTTCTCAAGTATTCTGTTGTCATTTTTAACTAAACGCAACGCGATACATTTCACAGTATAGCTTCGTCTTTCGATAACCTTCGCAGTAAGAAATGAAGGAGAACAAACCTGACTAGTAGCCATGATGCATTGTGATTACTCTACATAAAAAGATGAAAAACCGCTCTTTGAGTTTAAAGAATACATGAAAAATTGTTCAGTCAAGTTTCAAGAATAAATTACATACAATTGTTTCGCTTTTCCATCTAGAAAGAGTATATTTCCCATCCAAAGCGAGAGTATTTAATTGGAAACTACCTTTTTCTATTTAAAATTCAGCTCTATAAAAGAGTGGTATCTCTTTTTCCTCTAGAAGGAGTGGATATTACGCTCGTTGTATTTCGTGACCTGAGAGGGGGGCCAAAACTACCAGTTCCTGTAACCGCTAAAAGAAACATTATCCAAGCGCAACGGTGTACGCATAATAAAGAAAGAATTAAAACTTTGCTTTGTCCTCCGATTTCCGGTCCGGGGAATCTCGGTAAAGAGTATTCCACGAAAATATACCAAATATTTGATATATACACATTTAAAAGGATCAATTCCAAAGTTTTATGTCTGACCTATAAAGAACCAGGAACATCAGCTTAATGGTTTGTTGGCTAAGAAGTCTTTGGATAACTACTGTGAAGGTTGGTTACTTTGAAACCTTCTTCCCATCGTACTAACTGACATATTCCTGGATTTTCGTTAGGATATCACCAATAACAACATCACTGCCATTATTTTCACCATATCTATACCCTGATGTGTTTCAAACAATGGGCATTATTTCTCAATCTTGTACACACATTAGCCATATGTGATAAATTACTTAAATATAAATAAAAACTCAATAAATGTATTCTGAAAGTACTTGGGCTAACAGAAAATATGTGGAGAAAAACGAGCACCGAGGAAGAAAACACTTTTTGTAATATCTCCATTGAAGTTTAGCACTTTATCGGAAATTAATGTTAACTATTTCAGAAATAATTAGATGATTCTTGTTCGTCGGGTTTATAATTCCAATCTAATTGTGATAGACGAATAACCAATATTTATTGCTAGCGCTACTCTGATTCTTAGTGCATTGTCAACTCAGCTTTCATGAAAGGAGTTTTTAAGATTTTTTAAACTTTTTAAATCGTATAATTTATAGTCTTGGACTTCTCAGCATAATCAATTTTGTCCTTTTTTATTTTGTACATATTTTGTTGCAGCAATGTTAAGTTTTAGATTCCTTGTCAAACTAAGTTAAAATTTGAAGTTATTCTGTTATTTTACAATCACATAAATTAAAATATATGTGCGTATATGAATCACTGTTCTTTTTGTCTCTTAAAGTAGTTTGCAGATTATGTGTAACATTTCTAATTTGAACATATGCGTAACAGAATGATTATTTTAATAGGTAATATTATAAAAATTCAAACATGCCTGTTATCAGACTACTTGATTGTTTCAATTTAAGTCCGGAATAAGAATCTGTTTACCAAAGAAACAAAGTTATTTTGGAATCATTCAATGAGAAGCTGGCATAAAACTAAGAAATGGCTAACGAAGATACAATTAACAATTAAAACTTAATAACATCTAGTATCCTAATCATAAACAATCAAATGTTGTACGTACGTGTGAAAACGTGAATGCGTTGATGAGAATAGAGCCAATACTCCCTCTGACGGAGGATACTTGTTTTCACAATTTCCTTCCACTATCAAGCAATTTTTCACGCATTTAATTAGTTTCACTACAACCAGAATTATTATTTGCCAAGTGTACAACTGCAAATAATCTGCAAATAAATTTTCGAAAGAATTCGAGATCTCTGTGTGGTGCGCAGATTCCGCTGATTGATAAGAACTATCAACATGTTTATAGTCGATACACTAAGTAATTTAGTTTCCCATTGATCGGACACAATGCAGCCACCAGGAACTGATCAAGCTGAAAGACATTATTTAACGGGAGCAATTCTAGAATTTATAACTATAGGACTGACATTGGTAGACTCAATAACCGTTCATTCTACTGGACTTATAACAATGCTCCTCCCATTTCACCTTGCAAGGTGTCTTTCGTTTATGTGGCTTCACACTGCACTGCTTTCTTATAGTCTTTTTACGTTAGGAGTGTGGTTAATGATTGTTTATACAATGCACGTTTTACAGTCGGAATATCAAAGATGTCTTTTTTGTAACATGCAATGCAGATTCCAAACATTACTTATGGCTTTCATTCAGTGACATAATCCTCTTAATCCTTTATGTGTTAATAGTAAGCTAGTCACATGCCACACTACTAATTTTGTCATATTTCATCTAACTCGAAGCGTACAGAAATTGCACAAACTTCCAGAAATGTATGTGCTTTACTACAAAGATTGTAAGTATTATCGTACCTTATTACTGTTTAACAACGAGTTATATCATGTTTACCACTTTCGTGGTCTACAATGTGCCCAAAAGAACATGTAGAAAATTAATCTGTGGAACTTACGAGTAGGAGCTTGAAGCCTACTTCTTGCAGAATGTACTCACGATATCTTGTGCAAGAATCGAGCTTCGGAGTAGTAAAACTGCATCTACCTTTATTGAAATGTCGTCATGTGATTAGCTACAGTAACAGACAACGACATGCCTATTTAAGCATATTTGATGCTTTTGTTGAGAGCCTTTAATAAGACAAGCCGGCGTAATCTCATTACAAAGCTAATGCTTTTCGTGCGTTCATGGGGTCCTAAACAATGTTTAATCTTGCACGCATTCTTTCCTGTTATAAGCAGTTTCGGTGTTATTTTATGACCAAAGCAAGAAGATAACTGAGCTGAACTTTATTTCTCTTTCTACGAGATGTTTTTTAATCATCCGTTTAAAACGTCCTATTAACTTGGTCTGTCTCTTACATAATGTTAGATTATGTTCCGGCTAACATGTAAGAGAATTGGTCATCCATGTTTGTGAGTTAGTGAGATGGAATTTTCCTATTTTAAATGAATATTAACACTCCAGAGTGCTAGATATTAAAAAATCCGCCTAATTCCGATCATGGGAAGATATTTATTGTTACTATTTCCCAAATGTTGGTTGTTGGTAAGTTAAAAGTCTATTTTAGGACTAATTTTCTTACCTTATTTTGGATCTTATGTTATACAATTAAAAAAAAAACATGATTTATCTTGGCCCAAGGAAGTGGTACTTATCTAATAATCGCCCCCAAAAATTGGGGAACTGCCGACCGGAAAGGAAAGGACAGACCGAAACTTGCAAGTATACAAAGTAAGACATATGGGGTATAAAAAAAACTTTTTTTTTAGCTGAATATGATTTCTTAATGGATTTTATGGATTCTAAATTTTAAAAAATCAAACTTCTTACAAACTTAAACTGGCGGTCATTTTAGTCGAAAATTGGTCAATGGCTTTTCCTTTTCTTCAAAAACGTTGTTGGATTGATAGAAAAAATCCCTCCAGCTTCAAAACTGGCACTGTGGTGTTACTTATTTTCGCCCAAACGAATAGTAATGATATAATAACCACCACCAAGACTGAGACCGAGCTGCCGTGGCTGAGTGGTTGTGCGTTGCCACATCATTCGGGAGGTCATGTGTTCAATTCCAGCGGAAACCATATTGACTGAGATTTTTCAAGAATTTTCTGTCACATCAGATATAATGTTGGGATGATACTTTCAACTTAGGTTCTGGGCAACACCTGCCCGGATCCTTTATACTCCGATATTGCAGCCTGAACCTTAGATCCTTAAAGGTCATAAATATAACGCACTTCAAATTCACCAAGATTGAGGGTCTGAAAAACGGATATTAGTAAAGTAGGTCATATGAATTATCAAATAAAAATATTTTGTGACTGAATATGAATTATATTATTCATAAAATGATTTTAATTATTCCAAATTTATAACAAAATGGAATTGTTTAATAGACCAAAACGTTTTTTTTTTTTGTTTTGTTTTTTTGTGAAAATTTCGTCATGAAAAGTTTTATTTGCTTGAACAAAACTTGGTTATTTTCAACTGTAAGCAAGATTTATTTTCTGAAGTCTTGATTACCTTACTGTTTTGGAGACAATATGCCTTACTTGCATAGTGTTATGTGTAGTGTCTTTAGACTTAAATCTGCCATTGTAAAATGTATCTCTTTTCCACACATAAATGTGATGACCTTCCATATGTCTTCAAAACATGAAGATGTTACCTTTAGCACTAACAAATACTGCAGTAAATAATTGAAAAATTTTAAGCAAAGAAAGAAAAACTTCTAAAACGTTGATCATGGCTGGTATAAAATATAAGAGACAACAAAAACTTTAAGTTATTTCTAAAAAATGAAGTAAACAAACAGCAGTTAGTATTATGTGTGATGTTTGGTAATAACTAATAACAAAAAAATAAATATCAAACACGAAATCGCAACTTCGTTTTCATAAAGCAAGGTGAAGCTTTCAATTTATAGTTGTCCAAGCGAGCTCCATTAGTATCTAAGGTAGACATCTACTCCAGGTATGCTGCTGAAAGGGAGTATACCCTAGTAGTGACATTTGTGGCTTTGATTGGCTCATGATAATGTTGTATGCCAACCCCGGTGCTCTCAAATCAAGCACCATGGTTACGTTAATATTAAGGACACATAGAGTTACCACAATACTAAGTTCTCAGAGTACATTTACCTCATAACTTTTTTTATACATTTACATAACTGCTTTTATACGTAAGACATAACAAACAGTGGACAAGAATCCACCTTTCAAGCAAACAGGTAGTTTGTGTAGTTATGATTGTATAAGTTGTTACATAACCATGTAAATAGATTAATTATTACGACGCTAACTCTTCTTTGGACAGACCCGATGAAATAACACTACATAGGTATTTTACGGGTCATCCTTTTCCGTCAACTTTGCTGACCCGTCGAAAACTTGTCTTCTTGTATTTTCATCTTCAAGTAGGAGAACGAACTCTCGTCGTACGAGAGGTGCCAGGACAGAGTTAGTTGTGATCTGCAGTTCGTATTAAATACTTTACATAAACTTTTATTACCAGTAAACGGCTGACGCCCTAGTTAGCAACCATTCGACATCTATCGGTCTGTTTCGTAAGTTAAGCGCCAAACTTTGTAACGCATTTATCATGTGACTAAAAACAAATTGACTATGAGAACCTGCAGTTTCATCTTTTATTTTCTAGCTACATCTTTTCGAACCCAGTCTAAATAATCACGTTCTCCCCTTCGGCAGGACGGGGAACGATACAATGGTATCAGATGCAATTTGTTGTTTTGAACACATTCTGGAAACAAACCAAGACTACTTAACATTACACAATATGCACAGGAGCTTATAGGTTCCCTGAGAAGGGTTCTGTATAGCTACAATTTCATGATTTAATTAGCTGTGTTTCGACAAGTGCCATCGAAGGGAAAGGGAAGGTAAAGTCCTTAAAATGTTGCTCTATAAGAAATATGATTGCTATCTCGCAGCTTTCGAAAACATCGGAACATCTTGAACCGTTGTTGACAAGTTTATATATGTTTATATGTGTCTTTCATGCATCGAACAAACGTCTTTCTGCGGATGAGCTTAGGTTCCTCATAATTTACAGCAAATGACGGGGAAAAGATAGATCCTCTTTACAACTACCGTCAAATGTATCTTTAGTTGAACAAATAAAGCGGCCGTATTATCAGCCACAAATTTGGAAGTTCGCCAAGCGTCCAAGAAATTTTAAAACCTTGGGAGGGCGACAGTTTGACAGAATATGGAAAACCAATTTGGTGGGCTCCCTACAAAATTCTTCCACCAGTTCTAGCAGTTCTAGTTGTATTATGTTGCAGAAAGGCAGACAATAGGACAAGAAATAGTTGAAAGCTTCAACATGTTTGCAGATAATGTAATGGAAGAACCTTTACCAATGATTTTCTGAATACAGTGGAAGTAAGTTAGTGTGTGTTTCCTCCAGAACCGTAAAATAATAATGATTATTTAGAGAATAAAACTTGCTTAAAATTTAAGGAGAAACAATAATTGTTTCATAAAAACTTTCATTAATAATTTTCACCACAAATAACCGCCTTTTTGTTTTTCAATGTTTTAATTTTTCCTATAACTTTAGACTACCTAGAAACATTTTCTGAAGACCTGAAGTTGATGTAGTGTACTTTTAAAAAATATTTCATATAATAAGTGTTTATATTTCGAAGCGAAAGATCACGAAACACTTAATGTCAAGTGTAACACATTGAACGAAAAACCTTACTAGACGTTCGCGGATGTTGTAATGATAAACGTTATAATGTAACGCGGGAAAGAACTTTGAGTTCTGTCCACTTTCTTTCTGAATATTGTTTTCTAGAATTCACTTTGTCTTCATGAGTAGTTTTGAAACATTAATAAGCATATAATGGAAGAATGAATGAATGTTGATTAACCTGCTACGAACAGCACTATGGCCCATATAGCACGGATATAATACACAATTCATTTTACAATTGTCTTTTTGCATTAGTGACAATTTAATAGCTGAGAACATAAAAGATAAAAAAATGAGCGCATGTAAGTTATAGCGTACTGAGTAATAAAAATATTGAATCCTGAGAGTACCATGCCTCTGTACATTACCAGTTGTGTACGTACAAAGGCACAAACTTCGTTTCTTATTTACATCAATTCAAACTTAACATTTATATTGATTCGCTGCACAGTAAGTTCTCGTTATATATATATTATTAAAATGCAATACGTTGTACGTAGCGTAACATATGAGTATAAAATTAACTATGATATAATAATTAATACAGTTGAAACTAAACAAGTGACCTAGCTGCCCCAAAATATATTGTTATTGTTTACCATTCTCTGTAATATACCATTATAGGCATTTCGCCTGCCCAACGCTTTATATATTCTTTAATAATGTGTGGGTACATATTATGTATAGATTTTTCAGTAAATGTATTCAAAGTTTTTTATTCTGCAACAATTCTTTATGAGTTTTTGTACCTGATCTTACTTCTTAAATATAAAGGTTCAATTTTAAAATATTCACACCAAATTTTATAAGTATGAGAATAATATGGTAACCCTTATTTAAAGCATAACATTCTAAAAAAGCAGCTTTGTAAAAATTCAACATCGTCGGAGTTCGTTTTTGTATTTGGAGACCGGATTAAGACTGCATACTCAAGTTTGGAACTGATAAAGTGTCAAATATGTTTGTTTTCTAGTTACATCGCCCCATTGATAGAACACAAATCCAATTAATTTCCAGCTTCCTTTGTAAAGTATTTAATATGTTCATTAAATCTCATTTTACTATCAAATCTAACTTCTAGGTTCTTGACTGTATTCTCTCTGTTAATTTTATTATTCATGATTAAGAAGTTGCTCACTAGGTAATTAGTTTTGAGATTATAGCTTATTTGGCAAGTTTTCTTAATGTTTATTCTCATTTTGTTTTCCACACACCAGTTTTCGACTTCTCAAATATCTTTCTGCGTTTTTATCAGGTCATTTTCGTCACTGATGCAACCTAATAAATTTAGATCATCTGCATAGAGCAGTGGGGTTGTATATGATACCCCTGTGCAAGGTCATTTATATAATTATTAAACAAAAGCGGCCCAAGATGTGAACCTGAGGAATGCCACTAAGAAAGGTCGGCTCAGAAGATAGAGATCTGTTGATCTTAACCTGGAATGATCTTACCTTTAGGTAACTTGAGAACCATTTAATCTACTTTGGATCTAGACTAATACTATTTAATTTGCGTAGAAGCGAGGAGTGATTGACCGAATCGAAAGCTTTTGAAAGATCGAAATATATCACATTACATTGGCTTTGGTTGAAGAAGATTCTTGTATTAAATGGGTAACTTGAAATAGGTTTGTTAAGGTGGATTTGGCAGGAAGGAAGTCGTGTTGGTTTTCATGGAATCTGGATTTTAAGTTAACTGGAGGTGTTAAGCTATTATGAACTCAAAAGTTCCGGCTATACCATTAAGGATGGAAATAGACGTGCAATTTTCCAACTCTACCATAGATCCACTCTTATGAATAGGAATAATCAGACTTTTGTTCCATATTTTAGAATAATGTCCTTGACGTAGTGAGTTGTTATAAATGGATGCCAGGCAAAGCGCTACGAAGCTACAACACGCTTTATTTATAATTAGGTATATTATCTGCACCTACGATGGACCTCCCCTCAATAATAATAATAATTGTAATTCTTTACTAACGTGTTGTGAGCAGTCTTACAGCAAATATAACACGAATAAGTAGTAAGGGTACTACAGGTAATATATTATAAAACATTTTTTAAAAATGTACAATATTTTGCCCTGATAAAATTAAATTATTGATATGTAACACTCGCAGTACATTAAAAAATACTGAGGTATATATAGAGGCTAAAATGTGGAACATAAAATTTCTACAAATCATAAACAGTCCTCATCCTTGGTTGAGGTTTGTTTTGTCCAGCTTTTGTAATTAGTTGCCATTCTGGTTAAGATATTCTTGGGATTAGTCTTTGTAATGATTAAGTTATGGTCCCTCATATTAAATGTGGGCACTCTTATCACAATATTTTGTAATAATTCTTTACAATATACTCCACTTGTGAGTAAATGTTCAATAAATTGAATATCCATAATTTTTCATAAAGAGGTTCAATTTGAAAATATTGACACCAATATTCCTAATGATGATGATGGTAGGTAACTCATGACACAATCTCAAAAAGAACTTCTGAATGCTCTCAATTTTATCTGAATCGGTTTTAGTATTACTATAGAATACCCTCGCAGCATATTTAATAATAAAAATAATAATGATTTAATGTTTTATTAGATTGCGATGAACAGTACAATACCAAAATAGCACTGCAACATAAGAATATATACTGGTTACGTATGTAAGTAAAAATTGGATACAAATTAACAAAGAAATGATGCCAACTACGAAGTCAGAGTTGTTGAAAACTTAAAGATTTCGTTACAGTATAATATATATTTAAATTAGAACATCTAATACAAGTATCTTTTAGTAAATACAAATTATAAAATAAATGCACAACATAATGACGAACAAACAAATAATAATAATAATAATAATATATTTAGCGTTTTACTCATTTGTTTTAGCGTACATTTTACCGTACTTAAATGAGCATTAAGAATATTTCTCAATAAAATTACAAGAATTTGAAAACACCTCAGAGACCTCTTGTCTCATGCATATAAACACTTGTTTTGTATCACATCTGTTTGAACGGTTGTCGCAAAAAGCCATTACTATTCTTCAAATAGTTCGTAACAACCGACACTGCATTCTCCGTCAGTTGACAAAATCTATAATATTTAAAATAGTTTACAAAAACCTTCATCCATTCACCAAGCCAATTCTACTGGATCGATTTCTATGGTTTTCTAAACGTTCTTTTTACCTAGATATACCGGGTGGTTACAATTAAAGTGCCGCTATTCACGGTGGTCCAGCGCGGGTTGTATTCAACGTATTACATTGAAATTCGGTAAATATGCTAATGAGACCATGCGGAAGCGAAATACGCTGGAAAAAAATGTTAGTTCCAATTTCCGCCACCAGGGGATAATGTGGCGCTGTAAGGTAAGAAGCACCTGAAAATGGTACTGAATGTATGGATAAGACGATTATCTACGGCGAAGAGGTCAAACATGAGAGATAAATGTAATACAAACAAGATGAATTTCAGCTGATGGGTAACAAATTGTGCAAAGGAAACAACTTTAGGGACAATGTGAGGGGAACTTGATTGCCAGTGAATGGTAAGAAAAGGTGCAATGGGAAGAACTTTATTAACAGTTACGGTTACAGTCAACAAGCTACATAACATGCTCCATATGTCCACCAGAAACATCGACGACATGTTGCATCCGCACAATGCCGTGCTCAACAGTTGCTCGCAGCATTTCCGGCGGAATTATTGCTAATATCGCCTTATGCTGACCTTGAGATCAGCCAGCGACTTGACATTTCCCTGGTAGACCCGCGCTTTCAGATATCCCCAGAGCCAGAAGTTACACGGATTTAGATCGGGGGATCTTGCTGGCTACGCATCTGGAAAACCTCGGGAGATGATGCGATCCGCAGTGAAGGTTTCACGAAGCAGATCTTCCACGTGGCGACCGATGTGCCCCGTCTTGCTTGAATACAGTAGTCACCAAACAGTTTCGTTCCTGTCACGCAGGAATCACATGTCACACTAAAAGGTCCCTATAACGTGCCGATGTCACGGTACAGGTGACAAATCCTTGGCGTGTCATCTCCTCAAACAAAAACGGGCCAATAATGAACGTTCCTGTGAATCCACTCCACACAGTCACGTACGCCGAGTGTAATGGCTGTTCCTGCACAACATGCGGATTATCCGAGCAACATACCCGACAGTTGTGAGTGTTCACTGCACCCTCTAGTGTAAAATCCGCCTCATCAGTCCACAGGATAACCCACGGCCACGCCGACTTCCATCCATGCCAAAAACCGAAGGGCAAACGCAAGGCGTTGCTGCGGATCTTGGTGTTTCAGTTGCTGTACGGTGTGAATCTTGTAAGGATACCAGTGTAAAATGGCCCTAAGAACTTTCCTCACTGTTGACCATGGGATGGCCAATTCCCGTGACACTGACCGAGCACTGGTAGCGGAGTATGGAGAACGTGCTTCGTGGTCCACAACAGCCACAGCAAAATCTTCAACAATCTCCGTTGGAATGGGTCGTCGTCCTCTTCCTGGAGCCACACTGAAATCACCCGTTGACTCGAATTTCAGTACCATCTTCTTTAAGCCATTTCTTGATATCGGGCATTTTCCAATTCCTTTCAGACATTTCCTCTGGGATATTTCCTCAATGCTGCACTGTAATTTCTCCCGTTCTGATAGACCAATTTTACTAACAGTACATGGTCTCTCTTATCAATAGCCATGCTGCTCCTCACGCGATAGTGTGTATGAAGTGTGATCTCGCGTGTGTTACAGAGCCACATTTTCCCCTGGTGGCAGAAATTGGAACTAATATTTTTTTCCAGCGTAACTCGCTTCCGCATGGTCTCATTAGCATATTTACCAAATTTCAATGTAATACGTTGATTACAGCTCGCACTGGACCGCCGTGAATAGCGGCACTTTAATTCTAACCACCCGGTATTATGAAGCATTCGCTTTCCCGTTTTCCTAGCAAACTTGTAATAAAAGAGAATTGTAGTTTCGTTCCTCTACATTTCTTATGAGAGCAAATTCTGTAGAACGTTTGTTCAGTTGTCCAGCGAAACTACTGGATGAAATTTATACCTCGAAATGTCATGAGGTATTCTCATTTATTACATACGAACTTTTCCGGGGTAGTATGCAATGAACTACTTTGAAAGAGCATGTTCAAGATGCTGTTAGCCAAGGGAGCAGTTAGTGAAATGAGTAGCGAGTAGAAATAGAGCGACAAAAGCCATAAAAACTTTACAGATTGCTTATGTAACAGGATGTTGTATACACTAATACACATTCATTGTTTCCCTTATATAATAGAGTATACTAGACTATTGTTTAGGGTTTTATAATAAACACTTATTTCAGAATGATGAACTCTATAAAAATCATAAAATTACATTCAGTATTAAATTAATAGCTAAGATATGTGTCCATTATACTTAGACAATCTGTATACATATTTTAGAATTATTAAACTCTATAGAACTGACAAAATGATGTCCTATATTTAATTAATAGATCAAATATTGTTATTTCGTTAAAAAAAATTGTATGTAGCATTACAAAATAGAATTGACGTTATTATCAAATATCTTTAATTACTTTGTCCAACCAATATAACGTATACGTATAGATATACACAGTTTATATGCTTCTATTTGCAAAATTGATACTTTAACGTCATCTAAACCGAGGATTGAACTCCGAATACGTTGTTTACAAAACCCTTATACAGTGACTGCACCATTTATTTGTCATTTTTTTTTACTGTATTAAGTTTGATAAATAGTATATAATAGTTTATTTTATTGAAAGTAAATATTGAATCCATTTACTTGTGTTGCTATTGCTTCATTTTGTTTAAAGAGACAACTGACAAGAATTCAAAACAAAACGAAATATTTTTTTTCTTCTTTTCCTATTTTTGTTTCTGTATTTTTCTTTCTCTTCACAGGCGTCTATTTGTCTGAAGATATACTAACGCACAATACGAAGAAGAATAACACAAGATGAATGTTAAAAGATTTATGCATAATATATTTCCTACATGCCTTTTTATCTTTATATCTTTTATTCGTTGTTCCTCTCTCAGATGGCACTGTAGTAGTAAAGCTACGTAGTCCTGCGTATTCCTAATTTCTTATTCCTTTATTTTGTTGTTATTACAAAACGATATAAGACCTTCTACAACGTGAAGAAATGAGACTGGTTAGCATATACACGAAAGCAATTTATCACACACACTCACAAATATACAAGTTTGTTTTCCCCATCCCCAGTTTTTTGTTATTGTTAGAGAAGAAAAGTAGTTGAGAGGCATTGTTATGTAACACTTCTTGTACCAATTTTGAGATGATATCATCCGGCCGTCTAGAGGGCGTAGACGATGAATTGTCTTGTTAGGGAGGTGAGTGTGCTAACACACATTGTGCATATGTATGTGTGCATACTATTAATTTCTCGTTTTTATATATTTTACGTATAACACAGAGACGCACAAAGAGTTGATACAATAATGTACATGATTGAGGATCAATGACAGACTAAATACGTTTTTGTGAGGTGATGTGACTTTTCGTCTTTTGTGGAAAAATATAGTTTTCGAACAACTAGATTTTTACAAGACTGTACCAGCGATGGAACGTAGAGAGATTAGACAAGCAATGTAAGTATTTTTTTATTATTTTGTTTAAAAAATATCAAACGACCGCAGCTTTGTACTGGATCAGTGGAGTAATTTGAACGTAGTTGCACAACCTATAGAACCTAACAAGGTTTTCAATGGTTTTAGCCTCACTAGCACAAGATAAATGCTGGAAATACACTGTTGAATAAAGGAGAGAGCCGATAGAGTTATATAAAAGCAAAAAAGTGTATATCAAAAAGCAGGAAAGGACACAAGTAAAACTATGACGTGAACGCATCAACTTTTTAAATCAAAATCAAATCAAGTTTGTTTACGTAGATGAATCACATACGTGAATACGGAACGGAATGCCTCATGTCTGCTAGGAATGTTTGGAGGAGTCATTATGAAAGAGACATATACGTTACATTTTCTTTAGTGCTCTCCTTATCCATCCGTAACTTGTACATCAGTAACAATGGACATTTCCGGTAGAAAAATTTACTGCAATAAAAAATTCTACTGTTAAACATTTTGTTTTCTTTCTGTGATGCATTTATCAAGAGTTATAAAGCTTTGCTTCGAAACAGTCTCAGCCTTGCGCTTAATCGGGTGCCGCCAAGTTATGACGTAATCAATCTGCCAACTGATTGTCATTAACATACAGACGGTATTTCATTTCTTAGTATTATTAACAAGTGATAGCAAAAATGGATCGAAAGAAATAGTATAAGTATTAAATGGCATTTCTGTATGCCTTAACACGTCATTAAGTTCGTTTCATTCGTATTCGTATTTTGTAGTCTAGCGCAGAAATGGCTAATTATTCTCATCCATTGCGCGTTACTTTTAATAATTGATGTTTTATTATAATATTTATAACATAATAGAGTTTTACAGTCTATCAGTCTTAATACTTGATGTTTTAAGGTTAGTTATTTATTGATTGCTGTGGTTTATGTCCGCCATTGCTGTCAGTCACTCTTAACTCTCTGTGACTGTCGCATTTGATGTTGTTATCACAGTTAATCTTGAAATTTCATGATGTAAAACTATTTATATAAATCACAGCAACACTTAATAACACTACTGGGTAAATTTTCTTGAAGGAAAGGCAGAAAAAACTTTGGAATGTTGTAAAAAAAATACATAAGAGATTTCAGTAGCTTTCTTCTAGTAAGCTCCATCTTGTCCACCCTCGTTTTATTCAGTTAAAACTGATTTACCCATAGAGTTGGGAAGAAAATAGAGAGAACATACATGAAGTCACATGAAGCCAAATTACGGTTAAACGGCAGCCATCTTGTGTGGCCCCATTAGAGTCCCTCTATACCGAGAACCGTGAGGAATGACTTTTTCGATAGGAGGATGAGTGCACCTCAAAGAGGCAATACTCGGAAAAGGGGGTCTCAAAATATGGGGCCAGTTGATATGGACGAAATGCCTCGTCCCTTCCGTCTCTTGACTTCATTCCGCTCTCCAACAAAACACCCTAACGTTCCCTCTATTTATTTATATCCCTCACTCTATGATTTTTACTTTTAATACTTCTTTAAGATATTGATATTATTTTGGTACCTTCAACATTAATTTATAGCAGCTCTTCTGTCATGATTAGATCATAAGATATCTTCTAATAATGCTCTTTAGAACTCTTGTATTCAAAAAGAATTAGCTATATTTTTCTGTAAAAAAAATGTGTGCTTTTACATTCGCCAAACCGTATATTTTTTAATGCACGCTAGTGAAGCGTATTTCAAGAACTTAAAAGCGTATGAATTGATAGTGCTCGTTACTGCCATTTGTTAACAGTTTAACGTACTGCTTGTAGCTTGTGTATATATTGAATAGTTTCAATATATCATTGTAAAATAATAATAAAAGCATGTAAGAAACAAAAATGTAAGTTGAAACTATTACATTGAAGTTACTCTTGAGTTTCGTGAAGTAAAATAAAACACGGCCTTTGTTAGGATTCGATCAGCCTTAGGTGAAAGTATAAAAAGTTAAAAGTTGCGTGCGCTAGCCAAGAGCTCCAAATTGTCAAAACATCAAAGTTGACACAAACTAGCGATAAGAAGAGCACTGCAAGTTGAGATTGACCCCTGTCATTGTTTCGAGTAATTCATGTTATTAAAAACATGTTATGCTGTTGTAATTTATTGAAGTGCAGATCTGTACATTAATTATTTCGTTAAGTGATGATGTGAATGAACTTCTGAATAAGGAACTTAACACAGGGAGAAACATATAGCTACGAAAATAGTACGAACTGATTACGTCAAACCAATCAGGAGATGATTTTCTTTGTATGACGTAGGAGATTGAATTCTCAGAATTTCACGCTATATTTCTACGCAACGGAAAACCGTAGCGCTCAAATTAAAAAAAAGTTATATATTATTTAATCTGATTTACACAAACAAGTTGTAAATATATACGGACGGTGAAAACGGAAATTTCCGTTTATATCACAATAGCACAGGACATGTCAGGTGTTGACGTACACTCAAGTATGTTGGTGTGTTAGGAGAACAATATATTGATCAGAGAGACAGGTCCTTTTGCACTTGGTTTAACCCCCTCCTCCGTGATATGTTATTAGATTATTAGAAAACGAATAACGTTAGAGTAAATGGGACGTCAGAATTAGGTTTGAAGTAGTATATGGAGAGTACGTGACGTCACTTTTTGTACAATATATCCCCCTGTATATTTATCCTTTGCGATACATTGTAAAGTAACATTAGATCTGAATATGGATAACCCGTCATATGGAAACTGGAATAGTTAATAATGAGGTAGTATGATTCTAAGGACCCAGTACTATAATTTTAGAAGAGAATTTTAAACAGCTGCATCGTCTTCCCCTCCGTCACTCACTCACTTATGTGTACATGAGAAAACTAGACATGTCTATCACACAAAACAAGTACAGATACACTTGAGATACATGATATGTGTTAATGAAAAGTTACATTTCTTGAAAAATGGAGTTCAGTCGAACGTTATTGTTGACCATTAGCAACAGATCTTGGTCAATAGAGTTAATCTTTTCATTTTGTACTTTAGGAACGCAGACAACTAGCGAACAGCCTGTTTTATTTTCGTAAGTTGTTGCTATAAAACTAATTACATTAAATTAAAAATCTTACACATTAGGCATTTGTGGCTCAAGGAATATGACATTCACCTGTGCCGTTGCAGAGCCACATTGTGTTTGAACAAAAAAAATACTTTTGAAACAATATAATATGGAATACTCGATTTGTCATTACTAGACAATGAACCTACAACAGAGTTGAAGTGTATCTTTTAGTCACCTATGGCCAAAAAGGACGAAACTGATTATTTCTTATACAACAATAAATGAAGTACAGCGAAATGAAGTACAGAGTTTGAAATATTCAGTACTAGGAAAGTAAGAACATTAAAAGTTACATTATGTTTCATAGACAGGTTTGACACAAGGCCGCTATGTATATTGATACACGACCGTGAATATCTGCCACAGAAACGCGACCAGCAATGTCTTTGCTTGTAACGTAACAAGTCAAGAGGTTAGTGATACTCAGCAATGATATCAACTGCTCCCATTCAATGCTCTAAACAATTGTGAACCTATATGATCTATATCATAAATAAGTCATTAATAAAATGTTTGTGATATTTCATTATTGATATCTACTTTTTAACATTTGTGTCTGATTTTATCAGATACTTTTATATATACACAATTTTAGAGGCTGATAGTGACAAGTTGTATTCTTTATTTTGATTTGTCCTTAATGTACATAAAGATTTACAACACTTGTTGTCGGACGTAGTTACTGTAACGATGGCTCTCTGTCATTGTTCAAATGTCAAAGTTAGTCGTGCTTGCATAGTGTGTTTCAAACGTTGGAAATCAAAATACCCGCTAATGTGCCTTGCTTACTTTCACTATGCCCATTGACTCCGGCACTCGCGACTGCGTTCACATGCCCTGGAACAGGACATAGTGGAAACCTTACCATATGCTCCTATATGCCATGAAATCTACCAGAAATTTATAGAGACGCATCTGGACAATAAACATGTAATCCAGAGCTTGTTGAAAAGATATAACGAAAGAATTACAAGGATATACAAACAAATTCTATGTCATTCTTTGCACGTAATATTTGTTACACGGTGCCTTTAGACGTTGTTTGTAAGGTACGGGAAAATGAAAAGCAGCAACTTAATTTAACAAGAAATTCTTACACATAATCAATATATATATATATATATATTATTCCATAAGTATTCAACAGTGTTGTAATAGAAAGTGAACTGATACAAAATATTGTAATTACATACAACTGAAAGAAAGTATTCAACATGTCAAATCATAGAAAATAATATTTTCGATATAGTGAAATAAACTTACAAGACAAAAGTTTGATCGTACACACTATTTGTTTAGTGAAATGAAACAATATTGCAAGAAAAAGTGAAATCATAAAAAATATTGTGATTGCGTCAGCTGATACACAAAACAGTGAAACATAAAAAAAATAATTCGTATAAAATATTTTCCATATAATGAACTAATGTTGAAAAAACTCTTGTCATCTAACATCTAAGATACATGCCATCATTGGTAGATAACTAGTAATAAACGTAATTGATCCCCTCTAGGGAACAAAATGGTAACCACAGTTTTCAACTTTCGAGTAAATTGAAAAAGAAAGTTTAGCAATTTGTACAAATCAGAAAAAATATTATATCTTTTCATTCTATTTACTCCGTAAAACCATATAGTATTTATAGAACACAAGTTTGAACGTAAGGAACACAATATGTGACACATGGAGTTAGAAAAGTGAGCAATGCTGTGTAGATACCATTATCTTTCTGAAACCAAAAACTTGATATGAAAAGGAGAATATAGTGTACATGCCATTATATTTTAATTCAAAATCAAAAACATTTTCTCCATATACACTTAATGAAACTACAATGGCTTCAAACGTGTTGCACATGATATCAATAGAGATATAGCTTCACAAACAGATGCTGACAATCCTCCTCCACATCGCTGTCATAATCATCGCTTAACTCAACAATACGTGCTGCTGGATTTAGGGCAAGGATAAAATCATTGTGAACGGGAGGGATGTAGTCTAAGAGTGACAGGACATAGGTGACTGTTCTTTTGCAATTTCCGTACAGTGTTGTACTTAGAATATAAGGAGGGCAAGTTGGCAGGCTCTCGTCCTCTTCGATGATGTTTAATGACGTCCTAAATATCATTAACAAAGAGGGGGATATTTTGATTGGGGTAGGTTTATTATTACAGAACCTAATTTGACACACATTGCTCAATTTAAAGACATTACCATTCACTGTCTTCTTCCTAAAAGTGAATTTTGTTCTTATGTTCTTCAGGGGCTTGTTGTAAACTTGGTTTCTTCTTTGCCCACCTCTGTATAATATACGGTCATTGGTTTGCGCTGTACACCTCTTGCACATTACGTCGTACATGATTCTCAATAATAGAAAAATCTAAATTCCGAGAATAACATTGTATGCGCAGTAACAGGAAAATTATGTTCTATATTTTGAAATCTTTCTTTCGATAGTACATAGAGCCAGAATACGACCATGTTCCAATTCTTAATTTGTCCACAACAATTATCTGGCACTGCTACTAGTGTTTGGCCCTTAATATCATTTCCTTCCAAATACCTGTACTGTACAAGAAGCTAGTAATTCTTCGGACACACCGCTTCAACGAACGCAAAACGAAACAAGGAAACACATTATATGATTCTTTTCCTATAACCCTTTTGTTATTTTGTTATTAATTAATTACATGAATGGTATGTTCATTACATATGCATAAACGTAAAGGTAGAGGATCATCATAACCTTTACATATTCGAACTGTGAACATGTACAAAAAGAATATTATCACACTTTCACTAGTGCATATTTTTTTACATTGTGATTGTTACAACCCTAATTATGTTTTTGGAGAAATATAATGAGATGTACATGAACATACGATTGCAATCCACAAATTGTATAGATTCTGATTTTTTTAAATTTTACTCACCTCAGATTGAATCGAACCCAAAACTATGTAGTCCGGATCAGAGTCACTACCATCCTTTAACTTGCAAGGCTCATCGTCGGATTCTTCCTCTGCTACTCCACCTGTTATCGAAGAGGAAGTGCTAGCATGACACACACACTGTCACTTGCCTTTCTAGGCACTTACCACTTTCTTCCTGATGTAGAGTAACATTCAAACGTACCATTCATGATTCCTCTGTTTTCTAATGTTCACTTTTCAAATTTCAAGCAACTACATGCCATATTGTTCCTCCAAATGTACACGTTCTAGTTCATAGCTTGATTTTAACGGAAGTGGCGCTTAACATTTTGTTCCCCGAGGGGCTCAATTGTGGAACTTTGTTGTTAATGTTTTGGTGCAATACGAAAAACAATGGAGCAGTACAGAATAATTGTATCTGTGATACAATGAACTTGAACTGAATGAATAAAGTTTACTTGTGCAAAACAGTGATGCATAAAAAGACAACTTACACAGCAGACAGAAAAATGTCAAGTCATACAAAAAATATGTTTATGTTTCTAATAGAATGAAAACTGTGTTACAATAGAAAAGTTTGATCGTACAAAATAATTTTCTCATTTACATTCTTCTAATGTTAAGAAACATTGTCAAACAAGCCAACTCATTACTTTATAGGATACATGTCATTGTTTGAATAACTACTTTAAAATCCAGCATTGTTTGAATAACTACCAGCAAGGTCTAATTTATGAGTAGTCAGCATATAAGGGAGAACAAGGGTCGTTCATGCCGAACAATTTGCAAAAAAATTACTAGCAAATCAGGATCAACGTAGCCATACAGAGGCTGATTGGTTGGAACTATCAAAATCTGAGCAAATGACATCAGGATTGCCTTTAAGAAGATCAAGTAGAATACGACAGCCTAGAAAATATGTTGATATTGAAGAACATTTAAGTTTATGTTGATATAATGAGTTGATTTTTTTATGTTGTTGAATTGGAAATCTTTGAACACTTTCTATTGGTAATATGGTACGCATATATGAAAATCTGCGGTAAAGAATATGGGTTATATTTCTTTGTGAATATAAATAAATGACATTTCATGAGATTTTGTAATTATATGTGACATTAGTGTCTGACAAAAATGTTAGTGTTCTACAAACTTTTTAATGTTTGTGTTATATTTTCAGCTTGATGGCTTATCAAAAAATCATCTTTTATAATGAAAAAATGGATCGCAGGTAAGAAGATGCTATAATTGTGGCAGAGATGGACCAAAAAATATAAGCTGTTGATTTTGTACTAGTCATACGAGAATTTCATACCTGTAAGTATGGATGCTTATTGTTTTTTTGTTATTTTGTTTCGGAGTGAGAAATTGTGAAAGTTTAAAGTGTTCCCATAAAAATCCACTATTTTTAAAGCAAGATACAATCGCACAGCAAAGCAAGAAGTAATCGCAAGCAAACATAGTAGTTCACGCTTTCTTTTTACTTTTATCTTGTTCTAAAATTGATCTAGATTTAACTTGTCGATAGAAAATGGGTTTTCAATATTTTAGAGTGAAGAAACACATATTAAAGGTTTTGTTCAAATTAATACAACATGGAAAAATAATTATGTTGTATAATGAGACATACTTATTTTCTTGAAGAAAATATATGAAATGTAGATTGATCGTTTGCTTTGCGATACACAACAATATAAACACCGAAGCTGTATCAAACTAGTAATCTGGAATCAAAGCATTTCGAGATATTCACTTTAAGATTGTATGAAAATGGAAATGAGCAATTTGGTATGGAAATCTGTTTTCCTTGCGTCAACGCATTGAAAAGCAATGATTAATTTCGTAGTTTTATTTGAAAGTAGAGTTGACATATCGCGCTGTCACTTCATATATTTTGCAATTAGATGTTTGATTAGTATGGTTCTTGAAATTCCGAAATATAATCATTGCTTATGTATTTCATCACATATCCTGAATTAAAGAACTCACAGACCACGTACTTATGATTCCAAATAGCATTTAACCATTTCTTCATTGTTTATCTTAAATATATATTGATATAATTTTTACACAAATCATTTGTCAACGTCAGAACCACAGGTTTCGCATGGAAAAATTATTAGTTTGTATATACGTGTCTTTGTCTGTGTATACTATAATATTCCAGACATAACCTGATTCTGATTCCAATTCCTCTTAATTCCAAACCTATGACGCTTGATGGTTATGTAGTGAGTCCATGACAATCTTCTTTTCCAGAGCATCAGTCTCATCCACGGCTATTTCTCCTTCAGAAATGTACACACTTTGAAAATTATGCACAATGGCATCAAATATGGGCTTTGTTTTACGCAGCTTCTTAGCGAATTCAGGAAAGCTCTTGCTGTTATCTATGAAAGTAACAGATTTATTTATTAAAACTAGTCTGTTATAGGCCATCATGTAGTTGACGCCAGGGGGTTCAAGTATTATTTTACAACTGTAATACTTTTCAAGCTCTGGCATCCATACAACTGCTTGCAAGATCAAAATTGAAAAGTATAACTACATCTCATATACAACTACATCGTTTTAATTATGCAGTCTACTTCGTTTCTTCAATATACCGGATTTTTCTGTCAATATATATTGTGCAGATGTATTCTTTTCAAGCAATATGAGTTGAACAATATCGTCAGTAATAAAAAGTTTCAAAACTTCCAGGTCATTTTCCTTGTCTTTTACATCAAGTAGAACACAACTATCGTTACAAAAACTTCCGCAAATACAGGAGTACGACGACTGTGTGTCCAGGTTGATCCATCACTACTATTTGACTGTTCGTTTTCAGAAGTTTCTATATCAGTAGATGATGAATCAGAAAATAAAAAATCTGATTCACTATCGTTAGAAATCATACGATGAGTAGCTATATCTTCTTCATCTAGGTTGTGTTTACTTACCATTGTAACTTACTTATGTCACCATAACCGAATCGTAGCGAAAACAACTAATTTCTCGACAAAAACATAAAATATTTCTGCAGTAACACTTTTGTAATTATTTTTCCTTCTTTCTTGCTTTCTCTCTTCTTCTTCTTTTACTACAACAGACACCACAGAATAACTAGTAGAGGACATTAAAAATCTTTACCTAATATAAAAGAACTATCACGCATTCAGTAAATGACGGATTATTCCGACAAATACAGGTCCAAATACGCACACACTTCTCAGAACGTAATATTACGTCAAACACAGAATGCGCAACAGTCTCCACTGACGGATTATTCCGAGAAACACACGGAAGGGGTTAAATTACTGTGTATTGTTAACAACTTTCGTCTCAGGTAAATTTGTACGCTAGCCCAATTTTCCGAATAAAGAGTTTAAAAATATTTTAGAAATGTTTCTTAACCTTCATTCTTTTGAATGATGTCACATTCTACATCAATTACCTTATGGTCACAGTATCGTGAATACACTGATGTTTAGTTCCTCAGCTACGCCCCGTTCTTGGAACCAACAAGCTTCCTGTTTCATTCTCAGAAACATATCCACATAGTGTTTTAATAATCCTTGTGTCATCATAATTTCCCAGATTTCATAAGTATCAAGAATCACATACACTTTTTCGGTTGTGGAAACGGAAACTTTGATTGCACGTTCCTCGTTAGAGCGATTACAATTTCCTGTGCACAATCCGTCTACGCATGCTTGGCAAGTCCAAATACGAGTTTGTAATGTGGCTTGTAGGATCAAAGTGGAATGGCAAGATCATTTGGTGGCAAAACTTTACAAGTCTATGGACTTTACTTAAATTATTCATATTTTTTACCTTTATGGATCTTACTGGACCAGAACGAAGTGGTTTCTTAGCAATGACCCATGGTTACACACTAGTATAGTCACTTAATTCAAGTACGTCATCCGCTACACATTTATACAAAACACGAAAACATTCCGTGTGTACTCCTTTAAAGTCATCACGTGGATGTAATGATTCTTCAAAATTACGACAATGATCCTGAATGAAGGTTTGGATCTCAGGAGAAGTTCTTTTGTTCCGTGTCTCAAACGCATTCCCAAATGAATACAACTTTTACATTGCAATATGTTGTAAAAACTCCTCCTCGTTATTGTTGCATCATATCGACTCTTTAAATTATCCCCTTCACCATTTAGAACCTGCTCTCAAATTTGAGTAATACAACAATGTTCAGACCAGTAACAACCGTAAAATTCGTAAGGTGTAGGATAATTTTTATCATACCCACTTCAAATTTTTGAATTTGACTTCCTTTCTATTTTCGCATCTTATCAATGTAAAATTATGTTTCAACTCAATATTTGTAACCAGTGTTTAACCTTTTTGCTTTGATGGGTCCCGTGATGGAAATCTAAATTTTAAATGCTATTTTGTTCTAAACATGATCGAATACACTCCATTGCAGAAGCAGCAATCGTAGATCTATGAAGACAACATTGGATTCCAGCTCTTTTAGATTCAATGAGATTGGAAAGTTAAATTAATGCTAGAGTATGTATACGTACGTCGTTCTTACAATACCATAATATTTCGTGTTCAAAATCAAATGTCGTTTTACTTTGAACATATTCTTGAAGCCAGACAGTAATAGTTTCTGCATCTTTTTCGATTTTGATTCTGATTTTGCGTCGTAATAAACAAATGAGGGAATCGCCTTTCTTTAGCAATTGCAAAAGACATGATCTTTAGCATCGCTTCAAATATATGTGCTGGGAGTTTACATTATAAAATATTTCGAAATGATTTCCGTCTTATGACTATTTGGAATTTTACTACTAGTTGGCCCAAATCGGTTTTCTTACTACGGTTCATTAAATTTAATTTTGATTTTTAAGGCCTTTAGGCAAGTTTGGGTCAGGCTGGATAGATGCTGATGAGATGAGTTGATAGAATCAAGAAATTGGGAGGAAACGGGAGAACCTCGAGAAACCCCACGCTCATGGTAATTGTCCACCTCAAAGCCTACATGGCATGAGCAGTGATCGATCCGACGAGCTCTGGCACAAGAGGTGACCGCCCTACCAATGGAGTCACCACGGCCTATCACTACTTTTCGTTTATCGACTAGTAACAGAATTAATGCCAATGGACCGCCAGGTTTTGGTGACGCTTTGCTCATGGGGGAGCTAACTAGGAGTCGACAAGAGACTTCCTAAAGAAATAAGAGAGTAACAGTAATGATAATGATGATAATAATAATATTAATTCCATTCTAATTTATAGCTTATATAACACTAGCTTGTTTATAATAATAATAATGATGATGATGATGGAATGTGCAGGGAAATAATAAAGAAAAACTGAAAATAAACACAATGAAAATAATAAAAAAACTGAAAGAATAAAAGCAAGAAAGATGGAAGTACCACTAACAAGAGATGACGAGGAAGAGGAAAAGAAGGGTAGGAGAAGGAGAGGAACATCCGGGCTGCGGGAAATCACACGCAGTTAAAGCCGTGTTCATGGTTGGCGGAGAGGATAAAGATGAACTTCTGCTTGCAATCTCTTCTTATTTGTGTCAGCTGAATCAAGATAGAACATTTTCAGGATAGTGACACGAAAGGTTTCGTCAAAGGTGCGGCTGTGATGTGAAGTGTGTTCTAATTGTGGGAAGATGAGCTAGTTATGATTTGGAGTTGTAACGATTGTTGATGCAGACTGTTAGAGGTGTTTGTATTTCTCCAACATAGAAGGCGAAACACAGGTTACAGTCTAAAAGGTAGATAAAGTTTTAGAAAGTACAAATAGCGGAGTGTCAGAAAAAGTACGATTTGTGAGTACGGGATGTTCGAAGCTCAAGTTAAGGTAAAAAAATGTTAAGGTTCTGCAGTGAGGTTTATTACAGTTGGTAGTTAGGGGGAGAATGCTGAATGGGTTGAATTGCTGATCAGAATCATTTTGAGATTTGGGGCTTCTGTGGTAGACTATTTTTGAGCATAAGGAGAAAGCTTTTTCAATTTCAGATGATGCAGTTAGGATGGAATGCGCTTTTCTGAGAGGACCTGAAATCTAGTATGAAAGAAGGAAGAGTAAACAATTTCTTTGAAAACTATGAAAGAACCCATGGATACATTTATGCACCTTCCCAGGCCAACATTTTCATTGGACGCCTTTAGAAAAACGACCTGAATTCCACACATCTCAACCCCTTCATCTGTCTTCACTATATTGGTGACATATTCTTAATCTTAACCCACGAAAAGAGTATTTGGAAACATTACTGGAACACCTCAAAGGTACTTTTTGCATCAAATTCACCTGGTTCGTCTCCAAGGACAACACTACAATCCTAGATGTCAATGTCCGACTCAAGAACAGTCGACTTTCCCATCAAATCTACCAACATAATAAAATGTCTTTATTTTCAATAGTTCTTATTCATATCGCACGAAACGCGATCTCCCATACGCTTTTGCTGTCCAGGATATCAGCATCTGTTCCTCTGACTTTACAATTAATTCATATGTGGATACCTCGTCACTTTATCCCTAAACAATTGGACCTTTGCAAGAATCACCCTCCCACTCTTCACACTCATCACGCTGTAAAATGTTTGCTAATGATATTAGGATAGAGAATAGCTCAAATTAACTGTTTCCAACCAAAGGTTGAATTAAGCATTGTTTACGAAGAACATGAAAGTACATTTCGTTCTTTACTTGTTATTGCTTGTTTTTATTTTGTTCTCTCTTGATGTTTCGATATGTTGAAACACTTCTACGATTTATTAGCAATACGAAATATGATTTTATGGATAAACCCTTATTGAAATAATATTTCTATCGAAGCGATGTTAGCCAATGACGTTCTCCAAAGGTGATCAAGTGCATAAATGTGCTTAAGGTGTAATTAACAAAGTGTACCCAAAGATATGTTTAGGTTATATATGCAGTACAGATACTACACCTCATTGGAAATTAAGCACAAATTTGTGTTTTGCTCTGTCTAAGAATGAGTTGTTTGATTTACTTAATGCGAAGGGTTATATCCAGTACAGTGGTTACGTTTTTCTATATTAGTAATTCAACCACCTCAATATATATATATATATATATATATATATATATATATGAGCTCCTGCGTAGCCTAGTCGGTAGCGCGCTCGACTTCAATGCGAGCGGTCCCGGGTTCGATTCCCGGTGGGGGCTCAAAAATTTCGGTGTTGAGCAAGCATCGTGAGGACAATTGGGGAGCTGCTGTGAATAAAGACAGTGGCGATCACAGTGAGAGCTTCGACTCTCTTCTCCCAACCCGTCTGGTCAGCGTGGGAGCAGTAGACCAACTCCTCCCTTCGGGGAGAGGCCTCATCCACTAGTGGATTGAATATGGCTGTGATTTATTATATATATATATATATGTATAATTAATTATACTTTTAGTGGGGACGAGTGTTAAAGAACCCAACAATAGATATGGCGAGTATGCATTTGCAACTCCATACATTCAATCCTGAAGAAGACACAATTCAACAATATTTAGAGAGATTTAGTTTGTGTTGCAAAGTAAATTATGTAAAAGAAGACAAATCTGAACATGAAATGGTAGATAGAGATGTTTCTTTAATTGCTCACCGTTATAACAACATCATGTTGGCATCGCCTAGTGTTAGTTATGTCCAGAGTAAAAATAGTGATTCTAGTGGTAGTAAGCAGTATGGTGCGAGTCACTCAATGATTAAAGATTGCAAGTACTGTGCAAAAAGTCATTTAGAAAACAAATGTCCAGCTTTTAGTAAAATTTGCGAATACTGCATATGCAAAAATCACTTCCAAGTTTGTTGTCAAACGCAGTTTTGGGACTAACAACGTCAACCATCAAAGTCCGCACAAGAAATTAAATCGGTTATAGAACATTCCGAACCGTTAGAGGTATCTCATGTACAAAACTCCGAACGAATGGAAACATCTCTGGGTAAAATCCATTCAGACACACAACTATCTAATCACTCACCACCACTAATGCTGAAATTACGATTACTTGGTGAGAATATAGATACCATTCTGGACTCTGGCTCTTGTGCAAATGTAATACCATATAAAACTATCAAAAGAATTAGGTGTAGAATCTAGTATTACATCATCTAATTCACACTTACGAACAACATCTGATCACGATCTTGTGTCTGAAGGAGTAATACAACTGCCAACTATATTTAAGCAATTATTATAGAGTGTTACTTGGCATGTTGTTAAGAATTTAATATTTGCCAATTTTGGGTAGGCCAGGAATGGATTTGTTGTTATCTAGTTGGCCAAGAAATGTTCAATATCCATCTCGCATTTATAAGAATTGTTTTTGATTTCTCACACAATTCCAGTTCGCAAGGTAATTTGGGTAATGTGGGACAACGACAAAGTTTTTCAAGGCAACAGTTTAAATGTGCTTACGAAAATAATAACCAACGTTTACTGAAACCTCTGCAACTGACGTTAAATAAATTAGAAGAACGCCAAATGAATTTCCAGCATAAGTTGGATCACATTTAGGACAAAATAATGTGAAGTAGGTTGTTGATTCGGCAATTGTGAAATGTGACGTTACGCAGAACGTACGTGTAACTAAATTATCCAACGATCTGGGACAAACAAATCAACAGTCAATAATCTCATACAGCAAGTCAGTTCGACTGTTTGCTAAAATATCCCTACAAACATCAATGAATATTTAAGCCAAATTGATTATCGGGATTGTTTCGAACATCCTAAACTAATTTCTAAAAAGCACATATGGCAAATCTGGCTGCTTAAAGGATATCATGTGGAAGTTAAAAAGGATGTAGACATAGTGATGAAAGATTGCCTGATCAGACGATGTTATCAGTATGACATCTGGATCTGAATCAATTGTCGACGATGTGATTATGGTTTATGAAATCGTTTGCTCGGCGAAACTGTGATGTACTTTTGAACGAAACTCGTAGGGGGTAAAATGTGGATTATGGCAACCAGGAAAGATAGATAAAAATAGGTGTTGTGGGACACGGTGTGTAAGATCGGGTTTGTTGATAGAGCAAAAGTGGCCAAGGTTATTAATACGAACATTCAGAGCACTACATATTTCAGCTACATAAAAGGCATCACAGAACTAGCAGGTTAGAATGTATATAACATTAGAGGTGTGGCATGTACCCTTACCGGTCAATAGCAGTATTAATTGTGACTGTGGGAGAAGTAATGAAAATAGAGCAGGTCTTACATCCGGGCCTCATACATGCATGGGCGCCGGTTTGCGGTGGTAGCAAGGAAGGATTAGTACAGACTAAGATGTTTCTATGATTAGGTGGATGCTAAAAACCTAATCTCGGTTTGGTGGGGAATACTAATCTTGTGTCTGGGTCAGATTGGAGAATATGGAAATGAGAGTGTAGGATTTGTTTATCTTGGTTAGTTTAGGATGTAACTGGGTGATTAGAGCCGGTGGTTTGAGCGACGATGGGTTGGGAGCTGGTGGGTTGGATGCCTGCGGGTTGGTGGTTAGAATGAGTTGAATGTGTGAGGATGCACCGCGAATCTGTTTTGTTAGAAGGTTAGGTAGGTAGAAACGGTTGACTAGAACTTCCTGAAGGCGTTGGTTATAAGTTTCAGTAACAGAGGTGGTGGAACTCAGGCGTTGTCCTCTGAGTGCAAGGGAGAAAAGAATTGCTTTCTTGGTGTGGTAAGGGTGGGAACTTAAGTAATATAAATATTGCATGTGGTTGGTTGGTATGTTTTATGTGAACGGAAGTATTAAGGGTGTTGTTTTCTAAAGTGATGTCCACGTCAAGGAATGTGACTCTTCTGTTAGAGGTGGATGAGGTAAACTAGACAACACGGAGTTGATTCAGCTGTTCTAGGAATGTCTTGAGACTGGTTTCACCATAACTCCATAACATCAGGATATCATCCAAGAATCTTATCCAAAGTAGTGGGGTCAAGGACTGTGTTTTAAGGATATCATATTCGAGCTTGCCCATAAAAAGATTAACATAAGAAGGTGCCATTCTCGTACCCATGGCTGTGCCTCGGATCTGAAGGTAGTGTTTGTCCTAAAAGATGAAGTTGTTACATGTTAGAACTAGGTTGGCCAGGCTAAGAAGGAAAGCAATGGTTGGAATATGAAGTTTAGGTCTCTGGTTAAAGAAGAAATCCAAAGCTGCTAAGCCATGGGCATGATGAATTTTCGTATTTAAGGAAGCAACATCTGTGGTACAAAGCAGTACGGCAAAAGTAACAGGCGGTATAGTTTACAGATGATTTGTATATATTTGATGATAAATTTTCACCCACCGGCTCTAATCACCCAGTTCTATCCTAAACTAACCAATATCAAACGTATTGGTTACACGTGGATAGAACAAAAGAGTAGGACGACAGTAGCGGACGGCGCATTGTTCGGAGAACAGTTGACCGCTGTATGGCGCCTGGAACAATTGACAACTTTTAAGACTACAGCGTTTAAGTTCGGAATAGAATTGTGGAAGGAAATGCAGAGAAAACGGATTAGAGTTATTGAAGGATAAGGTCAGGTTTTATTTTCGCGCTCAAACTATGAATAAAGGCATTCTCTCACAGACGGCGTGTTGAGGTGCTGTTCGTAGAGGGTAAAATGTGGATTATGGCAACCAGGAAAGATAGATCAAAATTGGTATTGTGGGGCTCGGTGTGCAAGAAAACTGGGGCATACAGTTTGTTGATAGTACAGAAGTGACGATGGTTATTAATACGAATGCTAAGAGCACAACTTGTTTCCCCCACATAAAAGGCATCACAGAACTTGCAAGATAGGATGTATATAAAATTAGTGGTATGGCATGTACCCTTGGGATTCAGGATGTACCGGCCATTAGCAGTATTGATAGTGATTTTGGGAGAAGTGATGAAAATGGAGCAGATCTTACATCTGGGTCTCTGTCATGTATGGGCGCCGGTTTGGGGTGGTGGCAAGGAGGAATTCGTACGGACCAAGGTGTTTCTAAGATTAGGTGGATGTTGAAAAATTAATCAAGATTTGGTGGGGAATATTGATCTTGTGTCTGGGTCAGATTGGAAAATGTGGAAATTAGAGTGTAGGATTTATTTGACCTTGGTTAGTTTAGGATGGAACTGGGTGATTAGAGCCGGTGGGTTGGGCGACCGTGGGTTGGATTTTTGAGTGGGTTGAGTGTTTAAGGATGCACGGCTGATCTGTTTGGTTACGAGGTTAGAAGGGTAGCCTCAGTTGACTAGAGCCTCCTGGAGGCGTTGTTTGTAAGTTTCAGCAGCAGAGATGGTGGAATTCTGGCGTTTTCCTCTGAGGGCAACGGAGAAAGGAATCGTTTTCTTGGTGTGGTATGGATGGGAACTAGAATAGTGTAAATACTGCATATGGTTGGTGGGTTTTATGTAAACAGAAGTGGTGAGGGTGTTGTTTTCTAAAGTGAGGATGGGAACTAGAATAGTGTAAATACTGCATATGGTTGGTGGGTTTTATGTAAACGGAAGTGGTGAGGGTGTTGTTTTCTAAAGTGATGTCCATGTCAAGGAATGTGGCTCTTTTGCCAGAAATGGACCAAGTGAACTGATCAACAAGGAATTGGTTCAGTTGTTTAGGAATGTCTTGAGACTGGTTTCACCATGAATCCAGATTATCATTATATCGTCCAAGAATCTTACCCATAGTAGAGGGGTCAAAGGTTGAGTTTACAGGATATGATGTTCGAGCTTGCCCATAAACAGATTAGCATAAGAAGGTGCCATTCTATATGTATTTGTTTTATCCACGTGTGCGTGTCTCTCTTTCTCAAGAGCAAGTTTACGATATTAATATCGAAATATTGCAAAAACTATGTAAAAGTTAGTGTTATGTACTGTGTGTGTTTATTTTGCTACAGAACATATACGCTGTAAGTATCTTCCTTAGTTTTTATCATAAATTTACCTTATATATATATATTACCTACTTCCCAAAATCCATAAACCTGGTAGTCCTGAAAGACCCATAGTTTCCAGTATTGGCTCTTACACTGAAAGAATCTCCGCCTTCCTTGACCTCCAGGTCTAACCGTTTGTCCAGGCTCTCCCTTCCTACATCATGGATACCAACCAGTTCCTCTGCACAATTCAATCTATCTCTGATCCTCTCCCACTAGGGTTCCCATCTGCCCCGTATATTACGGGATGTCCCGTATTTTAGGTAAAAATTACACGTCCCGTATTATGAGTGATTGTCCCGTATTATGAGTAGTAAATTCATACACATATTTTCAACATAGATCGATCAATAATTTTAACAAATATACCGTATGCACTCTTTTCCAACTGTTTTCTATGCAGACCAGTGAGCAGACTCTGTTCACATCCCCAGGCCTCAGCATGCTGGTGGCGGAATATAATACCCTACCTTCTGTTTGCTCTACTTGATAACAGATACTAACGTTCAAGAAAATCGAAATATCCAGTTTCGACTTGCCAGTGCTTTTGAAGTGCTAGCATTTGCAAGTAAGACGTTTTGTATTGTGTCCGTAGTCATATAATAGTACAGGACTTAACTAGCTACTTTCATTTTTTGTTATTTCAGGTATGTCCCGTATTTTTTGGTATTATCCCATATTTTTTGCCGAACGTCCCGTAATTTCTTCATCAAAAGGTAGCAACCCTATCTCCCACCTGACACCATTTTAGTTATATTCGACGTGACAACACTGTATACCAACATTTCCCACACCCATGGTCTCGCTACCCTTGAACACTTTCTCGACACAAGCCCCAGTCCTCGTAAACTCAGTACACCATTTCTGCTTCAGCTAGCCCAGTTTGTCCTCACCATGAACAACTTCCCCTTTGAGAACCACAATTTCCTGCAAATCAAAGGCACAGTCATGGGCACTCTCATGGCCTCTTCCTACGCCAACCTCTTCATGGGACGCCTGGAGACCCAATACCTCAACTCCACACCTCTCAAACCTTTCATCTGACTTTGC
>JAGDQP010010809.1:1417-12563 GCA_022664845.1 Lepisma saccharinum
TCTCGGCTAGCCCAAACATTTGGGGGGCTAGCGTGAAGTTAGCCCCCCAAACTTTGGACACCCCTATCTCCTTTATTTGACTAGCCCAAAAGCTGAAAGTGGCTAGCCCAACCAGCCCAAATTGAGTACTAACTGGCCCAAGGAAAATCTCGGCTGGCCCAAATATTTGGGGGGCCAACTTCACACACGCCGAGAAAACCCATGCACACGGTGTTTATCCACCACAAAGCCCACATGACATGAGCAGGGATCGATCCGACGACCCCTAGCACCAGAGGTGAACGCTCTACCAACTGATACACCGTGGCCCTTCGGCACCTGAGAGTGCTAACGAAGAGAAGACTTGCGGGGTGAGTGAAAATAAAAGGTAAGTTGAAGCGTGAGGGCAAAGGGCTAAGTGAAGATGCAAGATTGAGAACAAAGCCAAGAATTGAGGATGAGATGGGTGAGGGTGAGAATGAAGTGAGGATGAGTGTAAGCGAGGAAGAAGACGAATTGAGTGAAGATGAGAGCGAATTGAAGATATGAAGGTATGGGCGAGTGAGGTTGGGGCAAAGCGAAGACAAAATTGTGAGTGTAGTTTGACGAAAGGGAATGCTTGTAAATGTGAACTCCGTTCCCTCTTGTCTGCTGTAGTTGAGTAACAAGTAGACAGACCGAGATTACAAAAATAAACATCCCTACAGCTACAGGCTGTTAAAGGGAAGGCCCACCTGCTAATGGGACACTCATAAAAGAGGTGTACTGTTTAGCCACATTGATAACATGTTGAAAAAAATATATAACTTAAATTAGAGAGAAGGGATTGGTGGCAACGTAATCTAACAGAAATAAAGTAAATTGAGTCAAATTAAACGAACTTAGTTTTGCGAGTATACTTACGTATCAGTGTTTGAAATTGACATTTCTGGTTGACCCTCAGAATTTTCATTTACATCATTCGTTTTCTGTCCTCGAGTACCATTTAGACTTGATCAGTATGGCTAAAAGCCTATTGTTCGAGACAGACACCGTAGTTTAGTAGTTACGGGCACAACCTTCGGCTAGGTACAGGGGCGTCGTACAGGTTTCAATCCTGTCGCCACCCATCCTGAATAAGCCTTTCCACGCGAGATCCTTAGTTCAGCATGTAATTGCCCGGATAGGGCTTACCCAAGTTAAGGTGCTGAATGCTACCTTTCCTATCCCTTTTCCTGGAATAGTACACTTCGAGGCGCGTCATCCCTGTTCAGCTATAAATGAAACATACAAAACAAAACCCAAAGTTGTTCCTTAAAGGAAACACTTAAAAAGGACTGTGGTCGTACAAGAATCAGGGAGTGTAATACGAGATGACACATAATCGGTTTTTATTTCAGCTTTTTTTTTTTTCAATCTTCTGCTGGCAATGCAATTTAAAGCCATTTTCAGGTACACGTGTCCTAGTGTAGTCCAATGAACTCGTTTGCAAGATGCTATCGCATTAACCACAATTTTCTCCTTCCTTTTTCACATTCTCCCTATCTTGCACTTACTATAGAACATTTTTGAGATCAGATGATTTATATTATTTTTCTGTACTTATTTTGCTTTGTTTTTCTAGTGTTCTTCATTCAAGGCCATTAAGTGCTTAATGAAGATAGCCAAACCGTGTATTCTTTAATGTTTTTGAGAGAGTGTTGTTAGTACGTTAAGGTTTAAAAAAACGAGAAGTATGATTTTTAATGATTATTCGGTATATTTCACTGTACTTTGTTTTAGTAGGGAAAAATTTGATAAAACGGGTTGGTCGGATAGAATGGGAGAGATTTGCGCCCCAGCTCAGACTGATGGTGCCATCAAACTAAGTTGAAACTGAATTATCGTCAGTTGGAGTGGTAGTTTCATGAATAGCGTGCCTTCTTAGTAGACTTCTTCTTCTTCTTTTTTTTTTAATGGATTAATTTTAACATCAAGTTCGTTGCTCGATTGTGGATTTGTTAAACTTGGACTGCAAAATATAATTTGAATTTTATTTATGGTATCCAAGGCTCAGGCCGGGTTAGGGGAGGGGAAAAGGATTCGGGAAGGTGTCGGTCATAGCCTATGTTTAAGATGCCATCCCGCCATTTGCCTGGTGTGGCTGAGGAAAGACCTCAGTCAGGAATGGTAGACCGCTGGGATCGAACACACGACCTCCCGAAAGCTTCGCCAACGCTCTACCACTTTAAAAAAAAAAACTGTTTATTTTCAAGGAAAACTAATCTACTACATTAGCAATTAACTTGAAACAACTATCAAATGCTTCACTGAGTGTTAAACAATATAAAACAGATAATAATACATTGAAAACAATAATGACTTTCTGCGTTCATAACTCATAATGCAAGCAGCTAAATACTGAGAGATTCTTCTTAATAAACAACACGAATATATAAGCAAATCTATTATATTGATTTTTCTTTGGAAGATTTTCATAGCGCATGTGTATTTGAGCTAGATACTGTTCAACAAATCTTATATCACACTCTATCAATAACATATATAGGGTTTGTGCTGTAAACCACATCAGGAATTATCTTTCACTATTGGGAAAGTAGGAGAATGCTGATAACTGAGTTTCAGTCAATTGAGTTCTTCTAATACTTTTAAAAATATTACTGAGTTTAGGCCAAACAAGGATTAAGACGATGTTGGAGAGAGTCAGTATTGTTACATAATGAGCACAATGGATCTACGTTGGATCCTATATTATATAAATGGGATTTATTAGGATAAATTCGGTAAATTAATTGATATGATAGTAACAATTCGGCTATGTTTTGCCAGATAAAGTGCCAATTATTATAATTTGGATGCTTCATTTCTTGTTTATTTTTTATATTTTGTTGTTAAAACAAGTAATTATATAGAGCTTTTACATCCATTTTGTCAATAGGTATTTTAGCTACCAGCCCTGTATTTTACCTGTAAGCTATTTCAATAAAAGGATCATTTAAATAATTGCTTCTCATTTTCCAGGGAATAATGTTCAAGGGCACGCCAAGCATAATTTCATGTAGGCCCTAATACACTAAGTATAGTTTGCTGTGCAAAAATGACATTTTCAGAGCGTAAGAGAACAACAGTACGATGTAAACGTAACGCATTGTCATGTATTTGCAAATGTTTAAGATTTAAGCCCCCTTTGCTTAATGGCAGCAGAAGGTTAGTGCGTATGGTTCGCAATGGGTAGTGTTTCCAAATAAAATACCCTATAAACTTAGATGTTTGAGCGTGTGCCTTTTGCGACATAGGAAATGTCAGACCATCAATATATACAATACATTGCTTTAAAGCAATAGCCATTGAAAGAGATTCCTTTTAAAGATATTTCAATTTGATTAACCATAGGAGTGAGCAGCAAAGGAAAAAGTTGTCTGCTCACCGGATTACCTTGTTCAATTCCGTTATGCATGGGAATGATACTAAGTTTTTGATTTATATGTAGTATCAGTTGGCATTGTTTCAATATATGAGGTGAACTAGGGAGGGAGGGTATTTGTATCGAATAAGCAATGGCTTAAACTGTCTATTCTTACATAATCAAATGCTTGATGAAAGTTAAAGCTAGCCATCGCATATTTCTCCGAAAGAGTACTCGCGCGGTGAAGTGCTTCACGAAAGCTGGCTAAAATTTGCGCCGCATCGGGAGTACCATGTAGTTCCCCTTGGTTAGGATTCAGTTTATAAGGTAACGAGTCTTGTAAACGGTTAGAAATGATTTTATACAATATTTTGTTGTCACTATTTAGTAGTGACAGCATTCGGTACTTGTTAGCAATATTACCAGCTGTTTTTTTTTTCTTGAATTAATATTCCTTTAAACCATTGAGCTACGTCGGCTCGGTAGGTACTTTCTTGCATATCAGCAGCCTACAATCCTGATTGAGTTTCTATTTAGGGTATTTCCTCAGTCATAACAGGATGGTACCTTTAATTTAGGTCCTGGTCGACTCCTTTCTCTATCCTTTTCTCTACTCTATCTCGCCCTAAGCGTAGACGCCGAAAGGTCATAAATAACTTTAATGAATAGTAGCTTATGTGCCTTTACCCTTGATGGATTTAAAACAAAATAAGTGGTGATCGCCCTGGGACACCGAAAAGTGTTGAATTAACACCGCTTTTTTGCTTTGTATTTTTCCTTCGTAGTTCTAACTTGCACAAGACGATCTGAAACAAACTCTTTCCAAACTAATTGTTTTTAATCTACTTAAAAATCCCTTTAATATGAGTTTATTATATTCCAACGGCCTGCTTAATCCGATGTTGCCACAATAGCACCGTTCTATTCATCGCATTCCTGTTTTTTTTTTGTTTTTTTTTAAGTAGCATAAATAATTTTTTAGGTGTTTTAACACATGCGTATCAATTGAAGCGAAATCAGATTAACATCTTTTCGGTTGAAATCGGTTCACACGTATTATTCGAACATTAGTGAGGGAGAAATAACAACTGAGGAAAAAAGAGCAGGAATGTTAACCTTCATGTTATGACTTCTGACCTTAGTAAATTACCATTCAATAGTCATATATAAGTGGAATTAAATTTTAATGCCCTAACTCGTAATTATAAGTGTTTGCTAATTTATGTTGAGTGTGGTGGAAAAAAAAGAAGCATTTCTCAATGGTTTTGTTTAGAATTTGACCTTTGGCCAATTTGAAATATTTCATTCAAACGTGACCGACCTGCAATTTCCCCCTTTGCTTCTTTATTTATTTCATGATTTGTGTAATTTATAGTCTCATCATTTTGTCCTGAAATAATCCTCTAGTTCAATTATTTGCATTGTTATAAAAAAAATATATTTTTGCACATCTATTTGAACATATTTTTGGGAATATATTTTTTGTACACTTTCTATATAACTTAGAGTGTCTGGATAAGCAAGTTTGATAGTTGGGAAATGAAATAAAATAAAAAAAGAGTTTGCAGGAGCTGGGAATGAACTCAGTTCGTTTCAGTAACAGCTTCTTTTGCTTTTATTTCCCACAGGAAAACACACTTTCTTCTAGAGATGTAATAAATGTCCGTTTCAATACCTCTTGATTCCGTTCTCCATAAGGTTTAAGTGATTGTTGTACAGTAGTCCACCAAAATTTAAATAATAATAATAATAACATATATAATAGCAAAATAATCACCACACCGTATCACTTTCACTCTCTACTTTGACTTCGATTGTCTCTGAGAAATCTTCGAAAAACAATTGAATATTAACAGCCTACCCAGACGCGAGAATCTATTTTCCACATAGGAGTTTAGTTTTCAGAGACTATTCACCGGAAGTACTATTATTATTCATAGTCAGGGGCTCCCAAGAAGCAGATGACAACTGCAATGCGTACCATGATAGAGTAGAATATAAAATATATTTGTATTAAATGTGAAATAGTTACGTGTGGTAGTAGCATTATAAAATTTCTTTGTTCGTAGCGAAATAAATAGTTCGTATTAGCGAAGATAATTTTGGTTCGGTAGTAGGAAAAACATTTTAGTTTTATTCCAAGTTCATTGCTGGGAGACATGATTATATTATTTGAGGCGTCCATTTCGAAACGGGTCTTTGTCAAAATGCCATAAATGTTGGGAAATTGATGAAAACACTTGTTATACGCTTCCATTTAAACTCTAGGGCAAATGTGCATCTATGAATATCTTACGAAGTTGGAGAATTGTATTAGTTTACCAATCTTTTACCTCCTTGCAAAATATAAAGAAATATATACGACGCTTACTTTTAATAATGATTTTGTCCTTTAATTTCGTAATATAATGAAATGATTTTGGAAACGTTTTGGAATCACAAAATCTTACTAAAATATTAGAAAATGATAAAATGAACTCAACAATACCAATATCTCAATCTCAATTTTTTTGGACAAGGACTTATTTGGAAATGGATATTGTCCATTTATTTGTGAAATTCAATGTGAAATTGTCCATTCACATTTATTTGTGAAATTATTGGTGTAAAAGTGCTTTCGTCCTTAAAGGTGTACGCAGTGGCCAAAACTTGATTCAAAAGAATATGTACTTGTTGTGTAATCCAAGTCTGAAAACACGTTTTTTTGTAAAACGCTTGATAAATAGAAAACAAATACCTATTCATTTATGGGCACTGGGTGGAAAGCATTATTATTTAGATGGTAAGTTCGTCATGGCCGTGATCTTGAATCTTGCTCGATTTTTAAAAAAAATGAGAAGTGTGTCACGTAATATATCAGTCTGGGTTAGAATTTTAAGACATACATTGCTGAAGTCACTTTTGCCACACACTTATTTTTTAAAGAGATAATGAGCTGTGATATTAATATGTGTAGCTGATTCGAAAGTCTGTAAATACTATATTCTTTTGCAAACAGTCCAAGAAGTGAAAATATAATGCATACTAATGGGTAGTGGATAGATGGTGTCCAGTCATTACTAATGGCGCGTTTTACAAATAAACTTGTTTTCAGACTTGGATTACTCTATTGTTTTGAATCAAACTTTTGGCCACTGCACCCGTCTTTATGGAAGAAAGACCTTTTAATCATTCTTCTAGGTAGTTTCCTGATGTACCTTACTTATCTGCCAAGTTTAGTCGAAAAAGCACCGAGCCATCTATAGGTTCACTTGTGAGTGAAAATATTGTTTTAGAAGCTAAAGTAATCAAACATTTTTTTCTAGAGGATATTTAAAACTTGAGAAGTCTATGGTTGTAATTTAGGAATGAAGCTGCTGTAATGCTTCACTATTTGAATATCGGGATATGTCCAATGATGCAGATAAAGGTCCCTACCCTCCTTTTCGCTCTCTATTTTATCAAACGAAGTTAATATTTTGTAAAATTTCTAAGTGCGTTATTAATAACGATAATAATAATAATAATAATGTATATTAATTTGTATAATTTTGTATCATAATTACTAAGTTTTGATAATTTGTAGTCACAAGGTAGATAATTTCAGTCATACGCTTATCTTCAACATGGTACAGTTACGGAAGTATCTATTAACTAACATTTAGCCTTTTATTTAAATATATTTATCGGCCAGACATGCAGTGACATGTCTGAGGAACAGATGTGGCAGCTTTAGTCTAAAGGGTGCCTATTTAGTGCATAAATAGAAGGTAAATAGAAACCAAATGCTAGACCATAGGCTAAATACCTGCTAGACTCCCGCAATACATATTTCCGTGACTGTACTACATCCTCGCTGCCATCGTATCGACTAAAATATGGCAATTAAAAACAAGACTAATTTCGCTAAATGATGCATTGTCTTCTTCAGGTGTAAAAAGGTAGGTTAAAAAGTTGAGAGAATAAAAGAAGCCATCCACAGATATGGCCTTTTTCAGTTTTCTTGCAGGTGAAGTAAAGACGGCGAGTATTGTCACTTTCTGTGCTAAGTATAGCAAGTAGTCATTTTTTAAATCAGTATTGACAGTGTACTGAAAAAACGGTAGGCCTCTCGAGTCAATTTTAACCCTATCTGCTTTTATATTTCTCCCTCTAAGTATATACAGGTGATTAGAAATGATTCATCAGGTTTCGTGAGTTTATTTTAAAAAAGACTAATACTAATACACTTACAGTAAACCAACATACCGCAAAAGAATTAGAAACTGTCCAAGTTTTTGTTATGAGAAACGTGTCATTTCTCATACTTGTAACTTTCGCGACTAGCGACAGAGGGTACAAGTTGTGAAAATAGTGCCTAGGTAACTGTGACAGGTTTATCATTTCTTGATATGCTGCAATTTTGGTTGTTACCACAATGACACACGATTTCAATGAATTAATACTGCAGTTAGACGGAGCGCCATCTAATTGGCATATTGAGGTGCGCCGGTACCTAAACAAAACATTACCACGTCGTTGCGTTGTGCTCCTGGTGACCATGCACTTTTCACATTGTCCCCTAGATCTCCCGATCTCATGGTTTGTGACTTCTTCCTATAGGAGTATGTGAAGGACTTAGTGTTTGTGCCACTACTACTATCCACCGAGCCGGCGTAGCTCAGTGGTAGATTGTTGGCATAGCATTCGGGAGGTTCTGGGTTCGATCCCAACGGCCGACCATTCGGACTGAGGTTTTCCCAGGGTTTTCCTCAGTCACATCAGGAAAATACTGAGATGGCACATTGAACAAAGGCCCTGGTCGACACCTTCCCGAATCCTTTCCCTTCCCCTATCCTGGTCTGAGCATAAAGGCCATAAATACAATTCAATTCAACCACTACTATCCAATGTGGCTGAACTCAAGGAAAGCATCACGCATGCATTCACAACCATCGCTCCCGCTATGCTAGAACGCGTTTGGGCCGAATTGGACTACCGCTTGGATATGTGTCGTGTGCCCAAAGGAAGCCACATAGAGCATTTGTGATGATGCTGCCATCTGTCGCTAGTCGTGAAAGTTACATATATGGGAAATTGCCCCTTAAAACTGGGACAGTTTCTGATTCTCTTGAGAATCAGATATGTTGGATATGTTGTTTTACTGTAAGTGTATTAGTCTTTTTTTGATAAACCCACGAAGCCCAATGAATCATTTGTAATCACCCTATATGTATTTGTGGTCAGTCTTTGTTCCATATCTCAGGGCACCCAGGGTCCATGTGTTGCGGGAGTCAGAATTACCAAGTAGATCAGATTAGAGTGTTTTCTTTATACTAATTTGTAAGGGAATTTTAAGTTCAAGTTTTTGTTTAGGTTTGAGAACATTTCACTTCCGAAGCTGAATCAGTGTGGAGTATTAGGTGTTTTGGAAATTGAATTTTATTTGTCTAACAATTTCTGGTATCCCTGAAAAGTGCGGTGGCCTTTGTTTTTATTTTTGTTCATAAGTTTTGTGTTCCCTCTCCATGAAAATCGAAAATTTTGTTTTGTTTAGGCGAAGTCCAGTGCTATTGTCTTTGCTCTAGTTTCCCCAGTTTCGTGGGTTCAATGCAGAAATAGTTTTCCTTTCTTGCACATTTTGATATGCAGATCCAATCTTTATTCAAGTTGAGGGATCATCACAGGAGGTTTGCCACTATAACGTTTACTTTGTCTGTGACATTATGCAGAATTTCGCCAGTTGGTTGGTTGAGTTCTTGTGAAGTTTCTGTTAACCACAAGACTCTAAGCTTGTTTTCCCATTTCGATGAACTTAATAACTGGGTCTCTTCCATAACTATCCTGCGTCAGTATCAGCGGATGTACGATTTCTGTCCCTAGCCGGACTTGAATTCGTATTGTTTAGTGGCGTTCACCTCAAGACACTGAGCTCAATATATATCCACAGTATAGAAGGCTGCTTTAATCAGCTATTTGTCACTGCCGATCACCACTGCCTTTAACGAATGATTTTTTCTGTTCTAGAAAGGTTGTAAATCTAATTTCGGTCATGAATTCCCGATGATGGATTCGCTTCGTTGATGATTTGGCTGTGGAGCGGAAAGAGGTTAACATTTCTGTCGTCGATCTTGTTATAATTGTTAAAATGAAGCCAAGACATTGCCCTTTGATACGTTAGAGTTTCTCATCTGCTGTAAATAACATTTTACAAAAAGTTAAGATTTCCTTACTTTCTTACATCAAATATGAATGTTACTCGTTTCTAGTTATGTGGATTACGTAAGGGATTCCGTCAAGATTTTCATTGTGTGGGGGGAAGGGGGTAAAATCAAAATTGGGAAGGTGTAAGTGGAGTTTTGCACGGTTTCTGTTGAATTTTGACCGTATTTTTAACATTAGAGGTGCTTTCGAGGATATGGGAGATGACACCCCACAGAGGGTCTGGCGAAATCACTGATTACGTTTATGCAGAGTATGAAGTAAAAACTACGCTTGGAAATGAGTGAGATGCGCCACGTGATATATAAATTCTTTCCTAAATGATCTTGTCCCCCGCAAGCAAAAACTGAAATGACGACAGTAGTTAGAAATGCTACAGTTGCTCTACAATTTCAAATATGAGCGAGTTCCCGATATCCTGACAGTTTATTCATCCTAATTAACCTGTATTTTGCAAAGCATGTACAAATTGTACATGTGTAAATATATTTCTCTGATTACTAATTTGAGCGCGTTTAGGTTTTCATCGGGAAAGCAGTTTTGTTGCGTTTAGGTTTGTAAGGAGCTGCGAAAAACTTCATTTTACTCAGTACTATTTAACACGAACCGGTAATATATTTGGTCCAATAGATGGCAGCGATAACATTTGAACTTTTCAAGGTGAAAGAATTTTTTAGTTATGGTTATTCTTAAAGAATTTTACATTGTTTTCATACAGTTTTATTATATACAACTAATTTTATTTGTATATATTGTTTCGAAAGTATATTTAATGTTTAAAACGTAGTAAAATAAACGATTTCATGCATGAATATTAAATGTTTGACCGATGGCAAATTGCATATAATACGAAAAGATAGTACGGATAAAAAAAAGTCGCGCCCCTAACAGTGAATAATAGTAGCACTTCCGGTGATTAGTCTGTGAAAACTAAACTCCTATGTGGAAAATAGATTCTCGCTACCCAGACAACACACGCTTGGCGGACATGTCGGATGTCCATAGGATGTCCGAAAAAGGTCCCGCGGATGTCCCATGGATGTCCGTAGGACATCCATACGCAACTCCTGTAGACATCCGACGGACGTCCTTTTAGGTACGCAAGGGACATTTATAGGAGATGTAGGGATGTCCATCGGACATCCGTAAGCAAGGTTTTAGGACATTCTACGGACGTCCTTTTTAGATCCGCAACGGACATTTGAAGGACAAATATGGATATCCATCGGACATCCGTACGCAAGGTTTCTGGACATTCAATGGACGTCCTTTTCAGGTCAGCAATAGGCATTTAATGGACAAATACGGATGTCATCGGACATCCGTAAGCACGACTTTTCGACATTCTACGGATACCCTTTTAGCAACGTACATTTATAGGACCTGTATAGAGATGTCCATCGGACAGTAACGAATTCATAATTTCCTTAAATGTCCCATCCAGGCCCGGTAACGGAGTAACAGTACTGCAAACATTACATGAAAATTTCTATCCCCAACTTGTTTCACAGACGCCGGAAGCGTTCCTGTCATTAAAAACAGTATATTCACAGTGCTACTTTGCAGACGCTTACTCGGTCGCTGTTTATTACTTACTCAGAT
>JAGDQP010010809.1:12663-54684 GCA_022664845.1 Lepisma saccharinum
TTATGATCGGATAAATAAATACAGTACAGCGAATTGGAACACACGACCCCTTGAATTCAATTCAATGTGATCAACACAATGTTACAAATCGAAAAGCCATGGTATACGCTAAATGTTATTTAACCTACAGAGCATATGTGGACTTACATAAGTGGGCGTCTAACTCACTCTCACTGTCTTAAACACAAATGGATAATGTAAATCTTAAAAGGACTAGCAGTGCAAGAGAGGAAATATTGCAAACCCATCACAATGTGGTAATTTTTCATATTTTACAGACAGTTCAGTTGCTGGCCAGGTTCGTAAATCGGACAAATTCTTACAAAAATGAACGCCTATTAAATACGGCTTGCATTGTATAGTGTACCAGGGATAGATGTAACCTAACCTAACCTGAACCAACCTAACCTAAACTAACTTAACCTAATCTATTCTAACTTAACATAAGTTAAAGAACCTAACCTGGAATAACCTTACTTAAACCTATCCTAACCTAACCTAACATAACCTGAGCTAACCTAACCTAAACTAACCTAATCACACCTCACCTCATTTAACCTAAGCACGCGTAACCACACTAAACCCTATGTCAGTCAAATGTGTAGAATTTTAAATGCACAAGTTTAAAAAACGATCTAATCTGAAATTTCTAGCCTAACGTAGCCCTATGTCATTGAAGTGTCTAGAATCTCAAAATGCATAAATACTACGGCGTAAGAGAGATCGTTTGCGAAGATTCCAAGTGAGGAAAGCAATTAAAAGTGATGCGTAGTGATTTTCATGATATGGGTGGTGGAGTGAAGAAATACCGGTAAAATGCGTTTGTCGTCGTACCGATTTAAGTTGTAAGTTAAGGGGGAGAAAAGGAACAAACGTTGCAAGTTTCAACATTCTAGCACAGCACACACTAGCACAACATTCCGTCTGACGCCCAGTTGCACTATCTGCACGTCTATGGAACGTAAAAGCGGCCTTGCCGGTAGCGTTCTATAGATAATTCGCTCACCCGGTATAATAGAGTAGGCAACGGGTACTCTTACGGCCTATAATGAAAGCCGAAAATAAGAAAAGACGCTGTTTTTTTTAAAAGTTCTTTGTAAATTCACTAGCGTGTACTGTAGTGTACTTTAACATTATAATGGTAGGCCTATGTTTGAAAAATTGTGTGTGTGTTTTTTTTTTTTTATAAATAAGTTGCTCTTTTAACGTGTTGTACAATACCAAACTACATACAGTATTTGAATCACTATGTTTCTGGCCTAACCGAATTTTCGTTTAACCGAATCACTCTTGGACCCATCAGATTTAGTTAAATGAAACTCAAGTGTATATAAGCAATTTCCTATAAACTAATATCGTCACTGCAATTCTTCAGTTTTCTTAAAATAAAAACGTTTCACGAAATATATAAACCTACTCTCTCTTCTGGAATAAACGAAAACAAATGAAAGCGCATTTCCCATTCACCAACAACGTTTCAACAAATGACGATCAGATTCCGTTTCTGATAGCTACTTTCCTAAAATCCCAATAGGCAAATTGATTTCAGGTTTCGCAAGAAATTTACAGGTTCCTTCCCAAATATCTTTCCAAGCCTGCAGTTAAAAATAGCATTTCATACTCATAAAACACCAAAATAACTCTAGCCCACACATATTTATCTGAATTTTTATATTAGCATCTGGAAATTGACCTTTAATAAGGAATAACAGGGAAGCGACTCCATCATTAATCGAGAACCACCACGGTACTTGGAAGGACTGCCGAAAACTGGGAAATCTCAGCCAAGTTGGACATGCAGTTTCTGACTTAAACTCGGAACCTTCTGAATGTGAAGCAAACTCACGCGCATGAAACACCAACTCTCTCTATTAATAAAATAGGACTATTTTAGACAAAATTAAAAAGCAGATTTTCCCAGATAATTAGTTGTACCACAATGCTCAGAGAGAACTGCCAGTAAAGGTGGTACATATTTTCTCCAATTTTCCAACATTATTTCTTTTCGTCTTTGAGTCTATCTTTTATATCTGGAAGGAAAATACTGGACATTGTAGGACATAAAGAGGATGTCCGAGGGATATCCGGGATGGATATAATTTGGACGTCCTGTTTCGGATGTCCAGTGGACATCCCATGGATGTCCCATCATATCCCGGATCTCTTCGGACATTCGGGATGTATTTTGGACATCCGTCGGACGTCCGGTGATGTGTGGGTACTGATTGGTCAGTGCTCCTAAAATCTGTCACTGCAAACAGAAAAAAAAAATATTTTCATTTCCCACAACTCTTTCAAACTACCAATGAGCTGGATGTTAAGCACGACAGTAACGCCTCCAAACTGTCGCTGACGAAAACAACATAAACAAAAACATGATACGTATATTTGCCATAAGACTTTCACGACTCTCATCTGCCATTAACGTAGTATTCGAAGCCAAATTATGACGGTAGATGTGTCAACTAAGCAAATCACGATTGAATTTGTACTCAAGGACTGTATTTGAGCATTATTTATGATTGATAAAATACAATAAGCTGGGATCGATCCCAGGACTTTTCGAATGCGAACCCAACGCTCGAACAATTGCGCTACGGTCGCTCGGTCAGTAAATTACCCAACTTTAACAATTTAATTATCACTTAAGAAATGATCAGATTTCTTATTTTATCCATATAAATAATATAATGATAAAGATTATTTGTATCATTTCTGTTTGATTGGTGAAATCTTTCTCAAAGATTAATTTTTCACATAGATAAACATAAGTCATAATAAAGACGTAAAACGCCATATTTTAATTTAATTTAAATTAATTGGGGGTTTATAAGCATCTAAGGCCAAAATACGTCACACGTTTGAATAAGGACGTCCCTCGGTGAGCTTGTCTTGCGAGAAAAGGAATGATGAAGGTAAGAAACAGGCTCTCTCTTCTCTGTACCGTTTCGACATTCGTCTGATGAGACTCAGGGAGAATATCTCAGTTAGGATTAGCTTACGTGTGAAGGTGTGCGCCATCTGTTCCGCGTTTATCCAAAGTTATCAATCTTCGCCACTAGACCACAGAGAATAGTTAAAACTATCATTTCTCTATGGCATGCATATATTGTATATATAATGTGAGTGTGTGAGGTAGAATTCATTTTCTAGAGAATGTTAAAAAAGATGAAAACGAACACCACAAAGAAAGTTAATTTCGTGTATCAATTGTTGCAGAGCAGGTGTTAGAAATTACATCACGAACTGAAGAGATAAGCCTTTTTTTCATCCGTCACATGCATTGTTGTATTATTTCTCTTACTCAACTTGACTAAGTCAAAAAAAGAACATTTTTTTTTCTTATTATTATTATTCTGAAGTGCAACTATAGAAATTCCAAAAACGACTTTTGCTGATTCACCCTTATAATCTAATCTGTTGTTGTTGTTGAGAAATGTGACCACACAAATGTTTTTTTCTGCTTTAGCTAAGATTTCGGAGAGAGAGCTGTCAATCTGATTTCTTCTTTACATCTTCACTTTCTTATAACAACTCTTAATTTAAACGACACATCGCCAAATCTGTATAAGAAAAGGGATTAGTTTGTGGATGTTGAAATAACAATCCCACAATATTTATGATATCGTAGGTAATAATGCTGGATGCTGGATGAAAAGACGAAACACCTTGGGCACAAAGAGCTGACGAAGGATAGAGAGAAGGGCCAAAGAATGTTAACATGAACAGACTAAGAATCGTAACAGAAGTTACATTTTTGTTATGTTTATTGTACATGTCTGAGCCCAAGCTTAACTCAAGCTTGAGGATGACGTCCCTTGATGTGTCCATCTTATGGGCAAAGATATGGGACAGGAGTGACCATTGACTTTATTGTAGTGACCGTAACTTACAGGTAAATGCTTTGGTTCAATTAGTAACGTCATCCTTTGTATCTTTACCGAGTTTCTAAATTAGAAGAACAAATTATAATGTTTTACAAACAAAATCGATCGAAGGAAGTTTTAATAAACGGAGGCTCAAAATCTTAATACTTGCAGTCAAACTACAACGTTATAAAATGACCAAATTATAATATTGTTAAGGGGAATGTCATCACTTACTTTTTGTTTTTCAAGCGGCACTACGTCGTTGTATTGGATATTTACTATCCCCTAGTAACAATAATTGATTTATGGCATTTAGTCATCTATGGTTCAGGCTGGCGTTAGGTAAGAAAAAAGACATGGGCAGGAGTCAGACAGGGCATAAACTGAAAGTATAATACTGGCATTTCTTTGCCTTTTGTATTAAAATAAAACAAGAAAAACTCAGTCAGTATAGTAGTCCACAGGGATCGGTAGCAGGACCTTCCATACCCAACGCTCTATCAACTGAACTACAGTCTAGTAATGTTAAACATCATACGTGAAACACAGAATGAAGTGTTGCAAACTACGATAACATTGAAAATCTTTATTCAACGTTAATTCATAGCTTGCAATACTGCTTTATGTACTTCCTATGATATTTATTATTACTAGTAGATACCAAATATACCTATACAATAAACCGTGATAGAGCCATTTGAAAGTATTAAACGTTATACCAGTTGCCAACACTGTCAGCAAAATGACACCCTTTTGAAACAAATCAAGTCCCGAAAACTAAATTTTGCTTTAGCGTATAGTATATGATTTATCGTGAAGTATGGATATAGTCACTATCTTTTATTTTTGCCACTACACCTCCCCCCGCCCCCCAAAAAAGAATCCTGGGAAAAATGCTTCTTTCTTTTAGTGGCTGATCAGGATTTTCGTGCGGGGGGGGGGGGCGGGGGGCGTAGGTGGAATAGACTTCGGAACATTTTCGCTATTTTCCTACTAACAAGTGTTAGTGATTTTTTTAAGCATACATTTATCACATTTCTGGTCATAATGCTAAGTTTTATCATCCCTCAAAATTCATATTTGTAGATACATTAGAACGCGCGTCCTTCTGAATCCGCCATTGCGCACTCTTTACAACTAATATGTAAGTATCCTTTTTTTCCCACACGAAATTCAAAAATATAAATATATTCCGTTCTGTAGCTCAGAAGAAAGATGAAAGTAGCCCAATGATATTTAAAGAAATTATGATAAAAGTCCCACTATATAAAACGAATATGTGAAAGCACCTTACTTGTAAGTTAAGAAAAAAAAAAGATCACAACGAAAAATATGTACGATAGCGATCCCTTACATAGCTAAAATATTATAGAATTCAGTTTCAGTCATTAGGAATGAGTCTTCCTGTTAGTAAATAAAAAAAATGAAAAAAAAAAATATTCAATATGATAACTATGGAAGTATATATATTTTTAACTTAAAAATTGAAAATAATACACCCATTTGTTACTAAAAAAAAAATGCGCTTCTCCATCCCCTTAACAGAGTTTATTCTTTGGGCAAGTTCCCCCCCCCCCTAAACGTAAAAGTTTGAAAGAATGTTGGATTCACTCTATAGTTATTACATTCCTGCATTACGAAAAAAAAAAAAAACCACAATAGCTGGGCAAGCAGTAAAATACCGAAGAGGTCGAAGATGAAATAAAAAATGCAAATAAACAAGGAAGATAGAGAAGCGTACGGCAATTTTATATATTTTAACTATCAACAACAACAACAACAAAAAATCACTTCCGTAATCACGTTTAGCTGTCCAAATAACTTCCTTTACTCCTTCCTATGTTTGTTTTTCTCCAACTACACAGAGTTGGTTGTGGTATGGAAGCGGGGGTGTAGGGGAGGTGAGGGGGGACAATAGAACGAGATGTGCAAGCAAGGCAGAAATTTACGTGCAAAGGACAAGATGATAACCCGTCTCTCTCATGGTCAACAGATGTTTACTTTTTTAAGTGCCAGCTTTGCATTACACAAAAAAATTCCACGAAATAGAAGGGTGGGAACGTTGCCTAATTGTCTCTATGGAGATATTAAGTAATGCGCCTCTCTCTCTCTCTCTCTCTCTCTCTCTCTCTCTCTCTCTCTCTCTTCTTCCCGGAGCAATTTCGTTTGTGATAGTTACAAGTTAACGAGAAAAAAAAAAGCCTTCCCAAGTTTTAACGTGGTAAACAGTAATGACGTTGTTATAACAATAGGCATGATAACTAAGCTGTTTTCATGTTGGCATGGTTACGTTCGCTTCTAACAAGAAATTCAGCCCAAGTAGGCGTTTAAACGAAACGGCCATTTTCTTTAAAGGAAAACTGCAGTTTTATTATTATCCTACATGTTTCTATGTTTATTTAACTCAGCTGAGAGAATACTAGTAACTCCCTGTATACAGCTTAGCTAATAGCAAACACATAATCCCTTTGCGCGAAGAATAGCACCAATTCGATAACATATTGATGTATTATATCAGTGTGCGGATGTACGTTTTACCAAAGTTTACTCAATGTTGCCAGGTCAATGTCGGGCTGGTTGTCCTCACTGTTTTCTTTACCATTCTTTTTCCAGGAAAAGTGATCACCAGGAACGTCATTGCTTAGCCAAGTATTAAGGTTATGTCAAATCTGCCTATTCGGCCTATAAGCAAATTTGAAAAGATGTCGAAAACTGTACCGACAAGCTAGACACTCTGTGATTTATAAAAACAAAATCCTCTTAATCGGAACAATATTTTTTGGTAGTTGAAATCATAGTACTGTACCATGAATAAGCAATAAGTAATGACATGCATTGAAACAGGCACTATAACCAGAACTTCAGCACTAAAAATTGATAATAATAATGAAAAGAAAAAGATTAAATTTACTAAGCTTATTCGATATAATAAGGTATTCTGAAAGGCGAGAGACTTGCGAAATATTTGCCATATATAAATCTTGTCAAACCCGATTCCGTCTACATAAAACGTAGAATATTACTTCAGACATTTGTAAGGAGAAAGTATGAAGGTTCTGGTGGGTTAAAACCATAAGGTAACCATCCTGAAAGAAACACTGAATATCAGAGGATTTGGTATTTGGTTAGTCAAGCCCCCTGTAATGGATGTGGCTGGCCCACCTAATGAAAAACCATCAAGAGAAGATTAATTTTCATATCTAGAAGAATTCAAATGGATTTAAGGTAAAGCAACGCTCTCCAACAAAAGATGGCAGCACTATCTCCGTATATGTCTAATGTATTTTTATCGTTGCACGAACTTTCAATGCTGCTCCTACAACTTCACGCCTAGAGAGTTCAAACTTTCAGGGAAGAAAGTTCATTAACCAATTCAAGAATTCGATCAGTGCCGATTTTTAATTTTCGTTTTTCTTCATTGTTGAAATCATTTGATTGTTGTTGTGAATATCAAAACCTACAACAATGAAGCTCTTTTAACAATGAACAAAAAAGAAAATTAAAAATCGGCATTGATCGAACTCTTAAATTGGTTATGAACTTTCTTCACTGAGAGTTTGAACTCTCTAGACTTGAATTTGTAGGAGCAGCATTGAAATTTCATGCAACGATAAAAATACATTAGATATGCGGAGGTAGTGCTGCCATCTTTTGTTGGAGATCGTTGCTTTACATTAACCCAATATTTGTTTCCCTGTATGTAAGAAAAAGGAAACAAACGTAATGTCTAACCTAAGTTGAAGGGAGAAGGCATATCCTTCGAGTCTGCCCAAAGCCAAACAAAATAGCCACATATAACTGCGAACCATTCACATACACATAAATCCACTTAAAATGTCACAAAAATAACATTTATAAAAGTTTGAATGTATATTGAAGGAGGAGTACTTCCCCCCTTAGGTACAAAGTTGTATTATAAATCATAAATGGGGAAGCTGACAACCGGAGAAGGCGCAACCGATTATTATTTTTAAATAATGTCTCATGTCATCATTATGCAAACCCAACGACGACAACAATGCACACAATACCTATGCCGAAATAAGAATTAAAGTTTTCTTGGTGTCTTAGTGTTTCTTCTCTTATTGTGAATGAGGTGAGATGCACCCTGTTCTGTTCAACGTTTTGAGAGCTAATATTTTCAATTTTCAGGTTAAGTGTGAAGAGGTCATATAAATAGTGAAGATATATTTCAAGTCATTTTTTTAACTCCATCGTCAAAGGCTGCGTCTGCTTCAAAGGCTGTGGTTTGCTAAAATGTATCCGTGCTTGTGATTGACTAAAATATCTGTGTCTGTGATTGGGCCTTAGAGGATTGCATCTCTGATTGGTTGAAGGTGAATTTATGTTATTTTGTAGTAGAGATCAACGTTTGACCGAATATGTTCTTGTTCAGATACCCTTCCTCCAGCTAATGCTTCTGTTAGTTGGATTTTAACTTTATTTATGGTCCTTAGACAACTGTTTGGGTGTTAGACTTAGACCTTGCTGACAACTTAGACCTGTTTGGGTGGGGAGACAATGTGAGAAAGAACTTGGCCAGGGCCTAGTTTCCCAGGCATCACCCCAGCATTAACTTAGTGTGACTGAGGAAAGAACTGGAAAAAGCCTGTCAGGATGAACGGCCACTCGTATCGAACCCAGGACCTCCGGAATACGAAGCTAGGACCTCTACTGAGTTACACCTTCTCGATGCTTCTTCATTTATTCTTCTATCCCAGTATCCTGAACAGTTGGTATCTTATGAATGGTTATCGGGCTTGATATCTCATGAAGCACCAACATACGAAAGTAAAATGTAATTTATATTCTGTGTTTGAATTTATTTTAAGGCCTTTAGGCAACTATGACTCAGGCCGTGTGAATGATGATGGGATGAATTGGTGGAATGAAGAAAGTGGGAGGAAAAGGGAGCACCCTAAGAAAACCCATGCATACGGCGTTTGTCCACCACAAAGCCCACATGGCATGAGCAGGGATCGATCCGACGACCCCTAGCACCAGAGGTGAGCGCTCTACCAACTGAGCCACTTATAGTCTGTGTTAATTTTGTCACTACCATGGAGGGAAGTTATTTTATTGTATACTTTTTTTTTTTAAATATGTATCTCTGTCATTACTAATCGATTTCGTTTTGAAAAGTCTCCCATAAAGTCTTTCTTCTTTTCTTTCAAAACAAAACGGAACATTTATGGACTCTGAGGGAGACGAGAAGAAAACGGTAATGTTCACAGTGCTCCATGCGTACAGAGACCTTCATTTCTTTACACCTAGCAATTAACCTTTGACCTCTTCTCTTCCCCTCTCATCTAGACACAAACTGCAAGCTCACCATTGCAATTCCAGGTCACACTGAACATTTTGCTGTCTTTTGATGTTGTTTATTTTCCGCGCTTTGAACCGAAGAGGTCAAATTCAAATTCTTGCTTCGATTGCCCATAAACAAAAGCTTTAAAGGTCAGTTACAAATCCATTCGAACCTATATTGGGAGTTCTTTTATTATGAAATATAACTGTACATCAAGATCTCGTCGTGCATTGTGGATTCAGTGTATGTCTTTGCTGTTGTGTTCAGCTATTATTGAACAAGAAATAATTGTAGTAGTTTCTATGAGAGAAACATCGGTGATATAGTGGACATCAAACTATTTTAACACTCCTTGTACAACATAGAATAATTTCAAAAGAGGACGAAGCAATCCAATCTGTGCTCCTTTGCATTGCCTATCTTGCGACCTATAAGAGTTGGGTATTCAGTTTCTTTTGGATGCAAGAAAATCCAAGTTTCAAAAATGTTCCAAAGACTGTTGTCAAACAAAGTTTGTAGGCTTTTATTTAAATATGAAAGAACTCAGCAAATGCAGAGAAAAAAATAATCAAGGAATAGCCTGCCATTGGATTCCTGTCTGACCTAGGATCATCTTTTTCTCCTGTGTTTGTCAAACGGGTTTTTTCGTCACAGAAGATCCTTGTAAAAAAGGAATTGACATCTACGTTATTCCCATGTTTATGAAGATCATTGACATCAATGTCTAACCACCAATGAAGTGGGAGAGGAGTAAATATTATTAATTTGCAAATTCTAAAACAAAGGACCTGTTTCGTTGTTTAGATTAAACAAATCTATTTGTTCTTTGTACGTACGTGGCAGATTATGAACAATGAATATGTTAATTGAATAAAAATATAGGAATTGAATTATGAACATTACTTATGAACAATACAGTTTAGAAATTGAAAGTTTTGTCTGTCATAGCGAATAAAAGTTGTCACTGTATCAAGTGAAATCAAGAGTTTATTCAACTTCAGTTTTAAACCGTGAATAACTCTAGTTTCCTCACAACAGTTAATGTACACTGAAATACATAAAAATGGTCAATGTACAAACTATCTAGATAAGTCGCGGAATATGGCAACATCGAACCTATAATCGGTATAGTATATATTCGGTGTTGCCAAATTGTGCAATTTCCGGACTTTCAAAATTTTCCAGTGGCAATTTCTATGAATCTGAGTTTACAATTTATGAAGAAAGAAAAAAACATCTCCCTTGATGTAACTTCAAATAATTGCCATTTTGTTTCTGGAGCGCATTTTCTGGCTAGACTTTACATGTTCTATATTTTTTTATTTCTCTCTAGGGTAAGAGAGATCGTTATATATTCTATTCATTTCTCTAGGGTAAGAGAGGTCGTTACATGTTCCATAATTTTTAATTTCTCTAGGATAGGAGAGATGGTTACATATTCCATAATTTTTCATTTCTCTGTGGTAAGAGAGTTACATATTCTATAATATTTCATGTCTTTCGGTTAAGAGAGGCCGTTACATATTCTATATTTTTTATTTCTCTAGAGTAAGAGAGGCCATTACATATTCTATAATTTTTCATTACTCTAAGGTAAGAGAGGCCGTTACATATTCTATAATTTTTCATTTCTCTGGGGTAAGAGATGCCATTACATATTCTATAATTTTTCATTTCTCTAGAGTAAGAGAGATCGTTACATATTCCATAATTCTGCATCTCTTTAGGGTAAGAGAGGCCGTTACATAGTCTATAATTTTTCATTACTCTAGGGTAAGAGAGGCCGTTACATATTCCATAAATTTTCATTTCTTTGAAGTAAGAGAGACGTAAATTTTATAGACCTGAAATTATTATATTAAAAGTTGTTTTTGTTTTACTTCAATCTCGGTTAAGGCCTTCACAAGAAATACCAAAACCCTTTCTAGAAAGGTCACGCATCCTCCTCCACCCATCTACAAGCAAAACGCAAGTTAACGTTAAAAAGTAATGCCAGGCACCTTGAAACTGTAAACTCTTTGTTTCGTTACAGAGGCGACTATTTGTATATGAACTTCAGTTTACACTGTTAGTACCTTGGAGGAGATGCTACACTTCTTTCAATTCATTCAAATGGAAAGAAAAGCGTTGTCTTAAAAGGACTAAGTAATACATATATACGTATCTTCTTTTCATACATCATAAGATTCTAACTCTTCCTTGTTATGTTTCTTGAAAGAGAAAATTTAAAAGAAGAAAAAAAGAACTATGTTCTGGTTCTGAAGAGCGGAAAAGATCACACAAGGTAAAAAAGGGTGTGGAGACTTTAAAATGATTTTGGTGCTTTTCATATTCTTGTTACGCGGGAACGTATAAGCAGTAGGAGCTGATTAGAGCTCCATAAGTAAAAAGAGAAAAGCGACATCTTAAAATATGTTCTTTGTCTTTAGTCCTTTTTCCTTTATTTGCTCACCTGTATGCACTAAGTAACATATACGTACTTATTTTGAGGGAACAACCAAAGTGCATATATGAATCTTTGTGCTAATTGGCGTTGCCCTGGTGGCGTCTGGAATGTGAAACCTGAATATTTTTCTTGTTAACTATTCCTCTCTTGTTCAATGCAAATGTAGATTTGTTCCAAGTCTATACAGTTCTTGACTTTCCTTTCTTTTTTTTTCCTTTTCTTAATTTGCCGTTTTTTGCATATCTTTTTGTTTAATGAAATTTGTTCATTTGTTTTTGTGTTTATATGAGATGTTACTTTCTTGTTTAAAATGTCTCTTCTTGTTTTTTCGTTTTATTTCCTTTTAATTTCCTATGTTCATTTCTATTTTTTTAATTGCTGGTAGTGGTCAAATTTACATTCATTAACTTGAGTTACACCATTGATCTCTTGGTACTCAGTTCTTCCTCTGCCTTTTTTCCTCCTGCTTCAACCTTTCTTATGAGTAATACACATGCATAACTTCTCATTATTGTTTTTAAGTCCTGGTAAAATAAGTTATGAGAGGACACTTCATGAAATGTTTGTCTTAGAAGAGCACACATCATAGTCAAATTGCCAAGGTCACGAAATGCTGTTTAATATGAGGAGCTGGATTAGTTTCTAATACGTAGTATTCACGCTTATTATTTTGATTTAGATGTTATTCAAAGGTTTTTATCTCCGTCTGGCAAAAAAAAAAAAAATGTCGGAATGGTACATACGATACGGTCCTTCTGCACTACCTTCCCCATCACTTTCAAATATAATTAAATGAGCTCTTTGGAAAATACAGTATTTACTCGATTAATCCCCCTGCCCCCATGACGATTATAAGATCCTTCTATATTTTTTTAACCAGCAATTTGAAAAAACAAAGCATTTGGTATATGAACTTTAGAATTTACTAGTACTGTAATCCCAAGTATAAAGCTTTGGGTGGTCCTTATTTATAAAAATTGCGAAAAGCCAACGGGGGCACGTTTCCAATCTGTTCCATTAACCATAAAAATCATTTTGGTAAAATTTGGTTAATGTTGAATAACATTTAGAGGTCGCTACCAAGACCTGGAAGATGGCTACTGTTAGGCATGATACTTGTAAAACGATGAACGTATGTATAATTATAGAAAAACCAAGTGAAATACTTGGAATTAAGATATCTTTTAAGAGAGAGGAAACGGCATGTTTCTGTTAAATTACGCAAAGAAAACTGTTTGGAAAGATATATCAGCCGTAGCTACCATCGAGATTTGGGATAAAGCACGAGTCTGGTCTCTATAGCAGACCGCGGGGTCAGAACAGCGTCTCGAAGGTTCTGGGTTTTAATTCCGTCCGAGGCCTAGATGTTTGTTTATTTTTAGAAACTTAACAGCTAGAGAAACCCAGACGAATCGAAGCCATTAGTTATTAAAATGGCCCCAAATACAAATTTTACCAAAGTTTACGTATCTCTTTACTTGTTCTCGGGAACATGTAATTGCAGCTCTTGAAAATATCTTCGATTGCGGGCACAAGCTGAGGAAAAATGGAAAAGTGAGTGATTTTTATTTTCACCTATCGGGATAGCACCTATGGAAAAATACTCTGATTATTTTGTACTAACTCGTTTTTCGATTTGAATTGTATTTTTTATGGTCTTAGGGCATCTAAGGTTGAGACCGGAATAGAGGAGGGAAGAGATGCGATAAGATGTCGGTCAAGGCCTAAGTTTAATGTACCATCCCTGGATTTGTCTGGTGTGACAGTGGAGAAACCTCGGCCAGGATTGAACCCACGACCTCCTGAAAGCTAAGTTAGCGCCTTACCGCTGAACCACGGCCGCTCGGTACTTTGTCTTTCAACAACAGTAGGTCTTGACTCGAAATTTACACAGTGGACCTCTAACTCTAGGCTTCTGATGCCACCTACATTGTCACAAAAAGGTGCATCAGATCCATGAAATACACTAAAACCACCTGTTTCTGTAAATTTTCAGTGATTGGTGGAAAAGATATCCAGACTTAAGGACTTACCAATAGCAAGTAATGTTACTGTGTGTCTATTCTTATATTCTCCTTCTGGTATTGTAGAACAGAAAACACCAACTGTAAGTTGTAGATGCTATATATGCGGTATATCTTTTACAATATTAAAAGGAGCTCAATATTTCAAACTTTGGTAGCGACCTCTAAATTTCGTCTAAATTTAAAACCAAAATTTTGGGAATATTACTTCCTTCAATATTGGAACAATTTGGGCAGGTGTCCCATTGCAAAGTACAACTTTTGTTTTTAACCTTTTTATAATAAGGACCACCCTAAAAAGCTATGTTGTCACGGGAATAGTTTATGAGCCGTTAGTGTTACCCAATAGCAACAGCCGTACTATAAACTTACTGATAGTATGGCTGTCGCTATTGGGTAGTCCATAACAACACTGCTTTAGCCTACAAGTTCATCAGTACAGTAGCAGTCCTTTCTACATCTAGCGCTTGTGTACTTTGTGTGGATCAGTATCTGTGCAGAAAAAAGAAATTAATTACCAGAATTTACGGTTTCATTCAAGATGGATGCTAGTGGATATGCCAAAATTGGAATGAGGGACACAAACCATAACCTCTAAATGTTACTAGATTTATGTACCGTAAATATAATTTGTTTCACTAAATAACAATTATATAGTTACGGATATATTCCCCCTACACATTTTGTATTTTCATCACTTAAGAACCATTGAAAAAAAAAATCTTCAAAATACTTTCTGGTCACAACACATCCTAATGTCCTCCCTACATCAGTTTACATCCATAACCACAAAAGTTCTCCATATAGAAGAAGCGTAGAAAATAATGTTATTACGGACATACACCCAAACTCTAAATTTGATCTTACACTCCCTCTGCTTTTAAATCCTTAATAATTTAGTGATCGAGGTAATAGCCAGGAAATTACTCACAGTACTCGGGCACTGGAATATGAATTTGAATTCTCCCTTTATAGAACCGAGCATTCTAAACCTACAACACAAATTTTCCATGCAAAAGTATAGTGTATAATAATAATAATAATAATAACAAGAAGAACAGATATCCAGTATCTCATTTTGGTCATATCTGTCTCGCCTGGATGAGAGTGGATGACGCTGAACTTTCTCCTAATGCTAAAACCCTTCTTTGCTCATCACTTAAGAACCATTGGAAAAACATTTCTCCAAAGTACTTTCTGCTACTAGTTTTGATGAGTTCATCTGGATCAGGAAACATCTTTAGATAAACACGAAGACAGCACCATTTCCCATTAAGTGTCAACGGCCAGTAAAGAGTGATTGACCTTTGAAACGTAAACTATAGCACTGAAGTTGGAAAATTTAGTATAAGAGCACCACTGTATGTATGCTAAGTGTTTCATTTTTGTTGGTTATTACAAGCTATTCATTAATGCTTTCCTTCTTATCAGTCTAGTAATAAATAATAAAGAAAAGCTCGTTCTACGTATCTCAAATTCGATTCTCGTAACTGTATCAAACAAAATAATTCAGTGAAAATAACCACAATTTTAGATAAAAGCTTCTTCTATAGCAATAGAAATCGAAAAATAATAAAATCTACCAAGAAAGTATTTTTTTTAAATTCAATAACGGATTTAAAAGCAACCGTAGCTCAGTGGTAGAGCGTTGGCGTAGCATTCAGGAGGTCGTGGTTTCAATCCTAGCCGCCGACCATCCTGGCTGAGGTTTTCCATGGGTTTTCCTCAGTCACACCAGGCAAATACCGTGATGGCACTTTCAACTTAGGCCCTAGTCGATACCTTCCAGCATCCTTGCCCCTCCCCTATCCTGGACTGAGCCTTAGATGCTTAAAGGCCATAAATAAAATGCAAGTATTCTAGCAGGTGCTCATAAGTGCAATATAATAATTATGTTTGTTACTAACTGTAGTTTGGCCGGCGAGAGTTTATTTCTGACGGTGAGATATCAGCGCTGTTACCAGATAATTTATTCAGCCTGCCGTGCTTAAATAAAGTGTGTCTTAGAAGCAGACAAAGAATATTTAAACATGGCAATGTGAGAATGTTGCTTAGCAACGTCCGTGTTCAACTCTCCGTGTTCGAGATTTGTTTTTCTTATTAAATTAACAGATTTAACTTAGTAGGATTTGTTTCCTATTATTCTTGAGTGCAAAGTCCGGAGTATACAGCGGATGTTATAATTGACTTTACACAAAGATGTTATGTACGGCTGTTATCTGAAAAAAGAAAGAATACAAAGAAAAACAAAACGTCGTTGTCGTGATCGAGATTCGAACCCGGGTCTTCCAGTTGCCAGTTGGATACTCTGCCATTTTTCCGTGTATATGAAACATTCTCTATACCTCAACTGAACTAGACTCTTTCCTTGAGATATTCATTTAATATGTGACATATTCGTTAAACTATAATGTCCTGCAATATTTCTTAAATCTAAGAATATAAACACTTATTCACTAACTATATAACAAACAGAATGATTGCTTAGTCTGACGAAAGATTGTTACAATAGTCTTACGAAAGCATTTTATGGTTCTAGCTTCTAAACTCTAACAAACCTAACTGTTAATAATGAAGTCAAAACAATATATAGTATCCAGTAACTAATAATAATAATTATTATTACAATTTATTACAAAATATGGTTAATTACGTTGTCGGAGAGCGTTCGTAAGTAACTCATTACATTATTCCTTGCTATATGATCATATACATTTTAAGAAACGTTTTTCTCTTGATCATTATAACAAATAATTTTAGGAAGAATGACAATTAAGTGTAAATGTGTAGGTAGTTACAAAAAGAGAAAGACAAGAAGGAAAAAAATAAGGAGGATGTACTTACCTATGCTATTACACGCGCGAAGACTTATAACTTGTCTTGCCAATTATCCGCATTCCAGAGCAATGACAAACAAAACGGGTGTAAAAGAGCCCAGTTACCGGGTGATACTTTTTTTTTCTTTCCTGTATTTTCTTTCTTTCTTTTTGCTCACTGATGCTCAATCCGTTAGACTAACATGTCTCTTTCGTTTGGACAATTAGTCGGTATTTCCTGCTGGCAAGGTCAGGTGACGAATGAGTGTCTTTTTCTAGTTTCTGACATCCATAACACAACAACATATTGACATAATATGATAAATGAATGAATTAATATTTCTTCACCTTCAAGTTTTTCCCTTCTAAGCTGTATTTTTATCTTGCATTTCCTTATTTCTTCTAGTGAATCATTTAAGAGCGAAAAAGAGTGTGCCTGAGTCGAAGATGCCTAAAGGCCATATAACAAAATTCAAATTCAAATTCAAGAAAAGGAGTACATATGGACTAAGTCTTGATATTACAACCCTGTAGGTTACCATAGCAACCTACAAAATAGTGTGTACAAATATAGGGTAACCTTATTGAATGTTGATGAATGATAGATGAAAACTGAGAATAATGATCTTGGAATTTATTATTGTTGAACAAAGGTGTTCATTTTTATCAAACCTCACTCACGTTTTAATTTCACACTCACTCTCACACTTCTCACCTTTACGTCTTGCCCCACCTCACTTTCACCCCTACATTGTAAGAGGGAGGGCATGTGAAGGTGGGATATGGTCTTCTGAGGACCACAATCATGAGGTTGAACACCTACGTTGTTGGGAACTTCCTACAGAATACTTTTTCATAGCGAGCGCCTGCCCATCGGACTGAAAAACATTGACTCCAACTTGAGATACTCGTAGGTCCTGATAATCAAAGAGGGTTAAATGTACTCCTCGCAGATTTAAGTGTCCTGTGACGTCACACAATCTTTTTCTTTTCTGTCACTTTCTTACTAAGTTCCGCCCATGAATTTAGAATTAGAATTTTTTTAGACCTTTAGGCACCTTTGACTCAGGCCAGATGGATGATATTGACGTGATTTGGTGGAATGAAGAAAGTGGGAGGAAACGAGAGAACCCCGAGAAAACCCACACGCACTGTGCTTGTGTACCACAAAGCCCACATGACATGAGCAGGGATCGAACTCACAACCCCTAGAATAAGAGGTTAGCACTCTACCATTGAGCCATCGCGGACCCGTTCCTCTCCTGAGACCACCACCTCAGATGCCATTCTCGCTGGCGTTAGGTGAATGATGGAAAGGTACTTAAAAACAGCAACTTTGGCTGCTTTCCTTTTATTCCTTTGCCCAGAGCTAGTACACGCTGGAGAACATCATGCCTCACATTTCAGACGACCTGTCCTTCAATTCTATTTTGTTATATTCACATTTCCATTCAAGTGATTGGTCTAAATTGAAGTTACCGAGGTCTGAACGAAGAATATTCTAGTAGCAAGACGAAAACAAGTTGTTGAGAAGTGACAACGGAAACACTAAAAAATAAAAAATAATAATAAAAAAAAAAGAATAAAATAAAGTAAATACTTCCAACTGTAATACTAATTGGAGAATCTACTTTTATATTCCCAATTTTGTATTACTGCCAAGGAATAAACAGTAACCTTTACATAGAGATGTCAGACTGTCAAGTCAAGTACTTTTCCTACGCAAAACGAGAAGAGAGAGACAACCCTGAAATTTCCTGAAGAACTACGCGTACACTTGTTCCCCTATAAACGCCAGACAAGGTAGCTGTTAATCATCTATTAGATGTACCAAGTGAAGGAACAAGGTTACTTAACAGAATGGTGATTACGTATAATGATGAATCTGGTTTCGAAAATAACACCCACAGGCAAACGTAATATAGTGTGCGGAGGCAATACAAGGGTACATACACGCTCAATCTCTCTCTCTCTTTGTTCTTCCGCTCCTCTCCTTAAACAAAACTGCTAGTTCGAGCTAAAACTGCCACAATTTTGTAATCACGTTGGAAGAAAGTCTCATGCTGTCACTGAAGATAATTTTGGTATGAAAAAGTATACTGTAAACCGGCTGATGAACGACAATGCAACACAATTAGCAAACAAAACAATAAACTTTAAATGTGTAAATGAACACAAGTTCAAATTGGAAGACAAATTCTTGAAAAACAAAAAGTTAATTTTCTTTAAACAAAGACTTCGTGTATGGTAACTGGTAAACAAATACACAGGTAGAAGAACTGATCGCAGCCGTGATCGAGATTCGAACCCTGATCTTCCAGTTGCTGTCTGGGTGTTCTAGCATTACATTACCCCAGCGACCCTTGACAACGGCCATCAATTTGTCCAAGCAGAGAGGAAACCACATTGGGAGTTGGTGGATGGCAGATGCGTAGTCAAAGCAATTATCTTGAAATGTTTCAGAATTATTGAGAATACTTTGAAAATAAACTTAAATTCTTCATCAAAAGAGTGGGGCATGCTGTTCAGTAATTCACGAATTAGTACAGAGAACCGTTACATAGAGGAGCAACCTACATTCATATATATGTACACGTTTCTTTTTGTTGCTTCGATGACATTTCTTTCCTCACCGGGAGATGTCAATAGCTTATTTCCTTAAACATCCTGATAGATTCATGCTTCTGATTGGTTCGTTCTGCCATATTTCAGCTATGCTGAACCAATCACAGAATTCAGTTTATTAGGATCTTTAAGAAAATAAGGTATGAAAGTCAGAGACATCTCGCGGGGAGGTAAAAAAGTGTTTCAAAGTCAGGAGGACGCGCGTACATGTTTATTAATGCTGGTTAATTTTCTATATAACGATTTTCTGTGACAAGACTTAAACAATCCATATTCTTCTTCCTTTGTACGGCTGCTTTATTTACACACTGAATTTACAAAGGTGGTCGCCCCGTTAGATACATTAAGTTAGCAAAAAAGCTTTTTTGATCAAAATTATGATGACAGAGAAAAACAAATGAAGTTCAGGTTACGTAAAATATTCAGTTATGGGATATTTATGAGACACTTGTTTGATGTCCCTTATTTTTGTTTCATTTTCCTGTTCTATTCTTTGAACTCTTATCGGGTTTGAAGTGTCTCCTTCTGTTGTTCCGTTCGAATGACACACCCTTTTCAGAAAGCGTCTCCGTAATGGGCTATATGTACGTTTAAGAATCAAATATATGATTTTTTTTTTTTTAATAATAGTTCCAGTGGCTAAGAAAATAACCCAAGCAGTGACAGATTAGGGGAGTCTGTTAACTCAAAGTCGGGAGAGAAATATTAAAACTACCTGCACATAAGCAGTGAATTCCATTTTAGATACATTTTTTTCTAGTCAAGATATGCATTGTGTTTACTTCAAAGACATGTAACAAGTTGAATGTTTATCTGATTAACCCACACACACAGACAGACAGAGAGAGAGAGAGGGAGAGAATATGTGTGGTCAGTGGTAGGGCGAGGTAAAAATAGTAATAAAAATAACCAGAAAAAATCTATAATCAGTTGCTGAAGAAACGTAACCAAATTTGGGTCTACATCTTGAATTTCTTTCTGATGTGTGTTTTGTTGTCTCTTTCAAAGTGACAGTACCGACAGAGACGCATAGATAGAGAGAAAAAGGTCGGAAGAGAGGATAGAACAGAGAGACGATATGCATAAGGGATTACATTCTAAAGCCTCATTGTTTATTGACATTTCATATTTATTTCTATTTGATAAGGAACCAGTGACAAATTATACATATTTTTTTTCCTTGGGTGACAAAAAACAATTTCAAGGACAAACAAAGGAAGACCAAACTTGTTTTAGTTATTCGAAATCTTTTGGTGGTCACCTTTTGTGGTTAAAACTCCATTTTATCAGTTAATAAAATCTGAAGATTCTATGATGAGCGATGAGCTGTCTGGTTAAATCCATGAGCAAAAGCTACCAGATACTTTTATTCATATAAGGACATCGTCCAGATCATTTGTGTTAACATGATTTCCTATGGTTTGATTAAAATTGTTGCTTAAAAAGCTTATGAAAATTCATAATTGCGCACGCTTGTACATTATATACCCATATTTGTCGCAAAAATCGATATACCTCTTATTTATTTCAGCCTTCATGTTACTCCTTTATGTATCTGCATTAAGATAATAAACTCACAATGGTTACAATCTTCCATATTTTTTCATCATTATTACGCTGCCGCACAATAATGCACTAATCGTTTTCAGTCGTTTTCCTAAAGATTTTCATCTAATCTTTGCGTATGTTATGTATGGCAGTTTCTAGCTCATGTGAAACATGTTTACCTGGAAATAAAATTTCATCCTCTACAATTTGTGTTAGATGAAAATTTCTTGTAGAAATGTCCGTTTTTGAGATATGGTCCATTTCTCAACATGGGAGTGAAATCGTAGAATACCGGCTGACCTTTTGTGACCTGCTGCAATGAAACCCATAGTCGTCGTATGAAGTGACCAGGGGTCCACAAATGATCAGGATGATGATACCCTTGTATGAATACAAGCACTGGTTGCTTTTGCTCTTTCAGGTTGATTTACAGATTATTCTGGATCGTGCCTCCAGACTATTTCCCTACCTTAACGATTTGCCACCTGCATCTAATTTGATTCTGAGCCGTGAGATGGAACTAGTGTTCGCGACTAGTGTGCTCTCTGTTGAGATTTCTAAGAACTTTTTTTAAATTGTGTTAGCGTCAAACTACATGAGCATTGCCATGATGTACTGGATTTGAATCGCATCCGGGTTAGAAGAGTGCGGATACCAAATTTATCTTTGTCTATACTCCGCCGCTTTCTATAGTACTGCGCTTTTCTTCTTTTCAATTATATTATTTCTTTCATTACACACTAATTTTCGTGTAGGTCTTGCAGTACAAGGTAAGTCAAAAGTCACATTTATATCGGAAACGGAAAAGAGAATGTTGAGACCCCATCAAAGAATGGCTAAGGAGTATACCTTTTGAATATTTCCAAAACATGGCTGCCATCTTGAATGTAGATCATTTTCTAATGGTTGCCAGAAGTCCACAACGCAGTACATAACGTCTCAAACCACCACGTGGTATATCAGTCAGTCATCCATTGTACGGATTCTTCATACCAATAAATGGTCCCCATTAAAAAGCACAGAAGGAAATAACTAACAGAGGATACCCTGATAGAAGTTTCGAGTTCATATCTGGATTTTAGTCCAGTCAACGGTACCTTTAATTCGCACATAACATTTTCTTCAGTGCCAAGGCTAATCTCTACGTCAATGATGAAGTTAATCCTCATAATCACAATTACTGGAGTGCCAGTGACCGTGAATGAACGGAATCATATAACTCGTGTATGATGTAAAAGTTATGGTGTGATGTGGACTATGGAGCATCCGTATTCATCAACAATACCCAGAATGCTCCATAAAATAACTTTCCCTTCCCTTCTCGTTGCAGATGGAAGTTCTCCCTGTTATTTTCAACAAGATAGGACTCTACCACACTTTGGAGTAAAAATAGTGTTCAATGGCTTGATGTTGAATTTCCTGGTCATTGTATTGGCCGGCATGGTTCTGTAGAATACTTATGTATAATGAGCAAATCCGCGACAAACACCCTGAACAACGTCCCCTGGAGGCTTGTAATAGCAGTTCTCCACATATTCTTGCACGGATGCGTAACGACTGAACCAAGCATCTTTTGCTCCGTGTTTAGCCACAGGTAATGGTGGTTGGTACCTCCATCTCCTCCCAATAAATACATTGATCATATAGATGTACATCTGGAATTGACCTAATTAAACCGCTAACTCACGATGGAACTTCAACCTCGACCTCAACACATGAGGTCGAGGTTAGATCTTGGGGGGTTCAATATCTTTTGTTTTGAGTTCTAAATTTTTAAACGGAACAAGGTTCCTGTAATTATTCCATTATTCTTAAATATCCAAACCGTAACTTCCATTACATTCGCACAATTTCTGCAAAGTTTTTGAACAAAAATTATGCTAAATTTTAATTGCATTTTCAATTATATTTTGCTTTTTTCTTCAGTTCTTCTTTGCAAATGAAATACCAAATCACCACCCAATAGCTCGTATATCATAATCAAGTCCATGCGGAGTGGATATATCTTTACTTAAAGCTTTATGACGGAGAAAAGTAAGTTTTTAAAACGTCAAGCTGTACGTTTAGCAAAAGACAAAAGGACACGCAATTCCATGTCGTAATGTTACTGTTATGTATAATTCAGCATAATGTTCCTGCCAGATATTTGAAAAAGGAAGTGCAGAACCATTGCGCAGGTATTAGCCTCAGTAAAAGTTTGCAAAATATGAGAGACAGGTTCTTGTTGCAAAACTTACAGTAACATAACACAAGACCCCCCCCCCAAAAAAAAAAAAGTAATGTACAGTGTTACAGAGGTTGTTAACTTTTGTTTTATGGCCACCAACATTTTTCGTTCCAGATTACATCTCTTTACTTTTTTTTCTTACTGCATATATATATATATGTGTGTGTGAGTATATGAATGTGTGTATGGATGGACCTCGACAGCTCAAGGTAAAGTTTCCAGAGTTCTAGTCTTCATAACTTGGGACCTTCCTTGACCTACGTCTAAGCTAAAGTAGCACACAAGATATTACTGTCATATGCATATTTCTTTTTTCTACAAAATAGTTCTTGCTTTAAAATGTTGTAATGTGGAAATTTACTTCATTCTTTTCAAGTTATTCATAGTTTTACAATCTTCTTGAGTTATGCTTATGCTATTATAAATATAGAATAAGAAGGTTTCCTAAACCAAAACGGTACTGCTGATCCAGGAAGACGGGTTGATCTTTTGATTTATCTGGACTTAAATTAGAACGTTTCTATGTCGAAAAGAGACAATTTGTCTTTACACTTACATAAGACTGCTCCATTAGGACATCATAAACTAATATCAAATTCTCTGTATTAATTTACATTTTTATAATAAGTTTACAGTGTAAAGTAAAGTACACATCTTGTGTATTTCCTGTATATTTCAAATTGATTAAGTTTTGATCCTTTCTGTACATTTTTAATGTGAACAAATGCGGGTACAGGGATAGAACCCGGTCGTATTGATAATATGATGTTAACCAATCGATTGATGAAGAACACCCTAAGTCCGTCACTTTTCTCGCTATATAGACGGCTGAGATTGATAATGGTGTAAATGAATTGTCGTGATTACAGACATAAGAATTTTTTTTAATGATTGTAACTTTTGAAATATGCACTTGGAACCGAAATCATGTACACGGTTCGTTTACATGTTACTTAGCTGAATTTTAAAAGAAAATATCGAGATGTGTGGGTTGAATCACAAGATACTTGACATTTTCTTTGTTTATTCCAATTTTCAGGCATACTTGACTTATACCAGTATTGTTCTGGACACGGTGTATATTGAACTTTGATGTAAAAGTGAGTTAGTCTGATTTTATCATGACATATTGTGAATAATATGTGTGCAAGGAGGCCATAATTATTATTAATAATAATAAAAAAAATGTAGAAGTTTCCAATGTATGAAATGTCAGAAAGAAACTAAACTAGAATAACATTTCTCAAGAGGCAGTCTCGACAAAAAAAAAAAAAAAATCTTTTTGTGGATCCTTAAACAAAGAAATGAGAAGAAAACAAGACAATGTTTAATATGGACGAATGTGTTACACGAATTGAAATCATGACTTCTACGGATGAAAGATATCTGGGAAAAGCTTTTGAAATGTGGATGTGGAGGTGAATGAAGAAAAATCTTATTGTTACAGAACTTACATAATGACTAAATACTCGAGAGAAGTTCAAATTAAATATAAGGGTAATAAAGAAAAAGAAACTGAATTGTATGTTGAAGCACATACATAAATTGTATGTTGAAGGATTTAATTCAGGGTTGATTGAAGAAAAAAAGAGGAAGTGGTAGAAGACGAACTCAAACAGCACTACAGAGACAAATCATACGCCAATGTTAAGCACGTATCTAGAAATTTAATTATAGGGTGTCCATTGTACTATGGATATGACATATATATATAAAATAAATACAATAATTACGCTTACTAATTTGTAGATCTGAAATTTTGGGAAGTTCGAATCCCTGATCCTACCTCCTAAATACGCCACTGGATATTACGATAAGGAAAGCAAAACATTACAGCAAAGAGGAGTCTAACTTGCTTTACAAGACCTGCTAGGTAAAATAATAATAATAATAATAATAAAGCGTATAATAAACTTGTACGTTTATGTTCCTTTAAATAGTCCTTTCAGGTCCAGGACCATTATTTCAGGAATGTGTCTTGAAATTTGGTTTCAACATCTATTTTTTTTGTCTTGTCTTTTCATGCTCTGTATTTACCATAACGCCATTGAGTTTAAAAGGCTGATTTTAAATCATTATTTTGGGGAGTTAATAAAACGATAGTCATATGACGAAACATTACCAGTAGGCCTATTAAAAGTAGTCCAGCAAACTTTTGAAACTCATTTAACTTAACGAATTATCTCATTGATTCATTTTCTCTACGTTTTCGCTTTGATTCTTCTTGTTGCAAAGGAAATAAAGCGCTAATATTAACAGTAAGAAGACGAGGCAAAGGAAATTGAAGAACAGCACGAATCAATTGGCGATTCTTTCTATCTATAACTGTAGATGGAAGAAAGAATTTCTTTCTCTTCAAGCGAGGAATCGTGAAGGACAAGGGCAAAAGACAATGAAAGAGTAAAAAAAACTTTAAAAAAAAAAATAATAATGTTTGGTTCTGTTCTACGAACGGCAAAAATCGTACATTAATTATACGAAAAGCGAAAAACCAACAACGAATCAGCGAGAGAACCATGGCGTTTCCGTGTGAAAGCTGTTTATTGGTTAATTCCGTTGTCGTTGTGGTCGTCGTGAGGAATTGCAGAATATATCGCGTTTTTTTTTTCTTAAAGAGAGAGAAAAGAGGGAATTCTTTTTTGATACAACTGTTTCTGGTCAGGCCAAAGTTCAACCAACGGAGTTCTTTTCCATGGCTTTTCTTTTCTGAAGACTTCCTCCTCTTCCCTTACTGTTTGTTGTAAAAGCCAAACGCGTGTAGTAGCGTGATGCAATTTGTCTAACTGTAAAAGAAAAGCAAACGTTTGTTATTGTAATCTTTATATATTTTTCCCAGGCTGTTGTAGTAGTGCACATCTCTACGACTGAAGATGAGAAAGAAGAAAAATTCCTTTCGGGGCCTTTCCTCCTGGTTTCAAAATATTCTCACATGTTATTGCTATCTCTAGTACGTACTGTAAACTAGAGGTTCTTATTAGAGTCTGTTGACCATACAGAAAGAATAAGTGATAAGTAATCTTTGTGAAAGGTTATTTCTTAACCTAGTTCAGCTTAGTTCCTAGCGCTAGATGTTATTTCGATATATTGATCCATCGATCAATATTTCGAAAATAAAAAAATCGATATCCAGAAAAATTCGAAATATCGAACATTGTTTTTTCGATCGATATTTGATTTCCTAGTTTTCGATATGAACGATATGCCTTTTCGAATGATTTTTTCTCGATATGAACGATATTCGATTTCGAAAGATTTCCGAATGAACTATACTCGGTTTCGAAAGATTTTTCGATATGAACAACATTCGACTTCCAATGGTTATTCGATATGAACAACATTCGATTTACAACGATATTTCGATATCTCATTTCCATCGATTTTTAGATATAACTGATATTCGATTTCCAATATTTTTTTAGTCCTCTTTTGTTAGCCTCAATAACTATGATATTTTACGTGTCAGACTATTGTCGAAGAGGTTTTTGGTTGGAATTTCGGATGAGCCATGGATGTATATATTTTTTAATGGTATTGAGGCTCTCGTATTGAGACGAACGGAAGTTTCTAAAATGTTCCAATGTATTCTGTGGTGTTTAAGAATAAATGAATTAACAATAAAACCACTTGGTTATGGACAATTAGATTTATTAATTATTACTCTGATGCACTTTAGAGACCTATGTCCTTTCTTTATGCCATAAGGAAATAGTATCGCCAGGTAGTTAGGAGGTAATATATCCACAAGAATACAATGCACATATTTCCCCTACATTCCCCAATGAATACAAAAGTATATGCAAAGTTAAGTCTGTTATTTTTAATATTTGAAAGATACAAAATTTCCGAGGGAAAGAAAATGAATTGAAGCTTTTCATCCACTGTACCACAGCTCGCAAAGTCAACGATGGGGTAACAATTAGACCTACTGAAGTTTTAAGTACTTATATACAGATAAACGTTTAGTGTACAGATCCACATACACTCTAAAAAAAAAGTACGGTAAATTTACAGTGTAAACACTAGTAGACAGGTTGCCAGAATATAGCTGAACGATAAACACTGTAAAATTTGACAACAATCCATCGCATTTTGGACGTTTCCAATATTCAATTGTTCTGATATATTCTACGAAGAAAAGTAGCAATCTAACAATAATTTTAAAACTAATAAATGTCAAAAGCAGACAGCTTAGATTAGCAGAATCTCGTTTTATTTCGCTATCACTTTCCTATATAGCTGCAGACACATATTAACTTTCATGAAGCGTTTTACGTTTATATGTTATATGCGTCATTGTAAATTTTTCAAAAATGGAAAATAATTGAGTAAAATGTAAATAAAATACAAATTGTGACAAAGTTTGTTTGACAAAATGGGAAGAAGATTTTTAATGAAGTATTTTGTGTGAGAATTTGCACATTTGTGGTTTGCTACCATCTATCAATGTTATCTTGAATTATACAATAATTCAAATCTGTTATTTAGTGATAGATTTACGTTCGCCGATCCCTATTTTTTAAAAAAAAGTATGTGGAATATAAAGCTATAATGCTCCTATGTTTTATCACAAGTTGTTCTTAACTTGCAGTAACACAAAGGTTTACCCAGAAGTCAAAAGTAAGGGCTAGTATCAATGTAATATCCTTCTTCTTACATGTTCACCGCCATTTTGCTTCTCTCAGGACCTGGTTTACCAATTCAGCCAATGTTTCTGGCAGGAAAGAAACCTCTCAAATTATTATTTTTAAAATCGCGCGTAGTATGAACATTATCAGCATTCCGTTCCATCTAACGTATTTTAGCAGATGTCTACAAACTTTCAAAGCATCGCAGTGGTAATACACACCACCTGGGCTGGCCAAAATTCATAGAAACACTGAGTTTCAGATAACGCTCCTTTAGACTCCTTTTCGTTTTTTGTTTTTTTTTTCGATTTTTGAGAAAAACGAAAATCCATTTTAGAATTTTGGAAAGTAGGCTCCATGGTGCTTATGGAATTCTGTGATATGGAATTAAAAAATATTTTAAAGAATTCAATTCTAGCTGAGTTATTTTTTCGGTATAGCTGATGACGTATAATTAGCTGGCTGTCAAATATCTCAACTAAAAATGCATGATTTACAACACTTTTAACTTCTTATCACAGAGTTCCATAACCACCATGGAGCTTAATTTTCAAAATCGGAATATTGTCTTTCGTCTTTCCATAATTTTCAAAAATCGAAAAATAGGGTGGGGCAGCGTGAAAAGGAGCGATAAGTGTTTCCACTCTTGATTAGAATTAACAGTGTACGACTACAGAACATTACTGGTTTTTACTAACAGTGTTGATCAGGGTTTCTCAACGTGAGGTTCGCTACCCCTCGGGGTGTGTGGGTTGTGTGCAAAAAGACGGCTTCAATACACACAAAGTGAGATGAAAATGCTTATTATCAACGAGAAAAATACTTTTGAGGGTCGCCGGCCAGGGGGTTGCGGCATGAAAAAGGTTGAGAAACGCTGGTGTAGGTAGTTTTAAACAACGGATTTTGAACAAATCAAAAAAAAAATCTGTGTTTCGTTAAAAAATGGCACCAAATACTTCGGTCTTCGAACAAAATCACCAAAAAAAAAAACTGTTTTGAGCAGAAACACAAACTAAGGTTTTGAACACAAATGGAGAGCACCCAAGTTTTGAACAAAAAACGCAGTATGTTTCGAGAAGAAAGCGGGAGAAAAAAACTTGATTTTTAAACAGGTTTTCCGTATTTCAGTTCGTTACGTAACCGGTTTTCGAAAAACAAAAGCCGATTTAACTTATCCTTAATGCGATCGGAAAACCAGGAATACTATCGATATAAATTTTTTTGTATAAAATTAACATTCCACAAACAACAACAATAACAACAAATCCAATCATTTACGTATATTTCGTAAAGAAGAAGAGGATACATTTTGCAAGTGATGATGACCAAATACGTTCAGGAAATGTAAATTATCATTTCCTTTAGAAGCTGTGAGTATTTCAAAGTGGAGAGAGAGAGAGAGAGGAAAAAAAGGTAACCTGTACAGAAGGCAACTTAACACATTCCGAAATGTATCGTATCCTTGACCTTGGAGGCTTTTATGCCCAAACAACATAAAAATGAAGAAATGTTACCTAACAATGACTTACACCTATCCCAAATACGTAACAACAGAAGCTTTTATACTTCTATGGACCATAAAACAAGCTTGTCGGTACCTTTGATCAAGAGTATGTGTAAATGAAAAATCAGATTAGAGATTCGCAATGTCTTTTTTGTTTTTGTTTTTTGTAATTCGACATTTCTTCAAGGATAATGATGTTTCCTTTTTTGTAAGTGTTAAGAGATAATCGTAGTGTTACTTTTTCTACTGCTGTTTTGATGTTCTGGCGTGGCAAATTGGCATATCAAAACGTTGAGATACCAAGCGTTATGAACAATATCCATGCTTACCTTTACTCTTAAGAAAAAGTTCGACTTTTGTACAACTTTTGGCACATCTCAATTAAGTTTTCATCATTTCTGTGTACATTTAATGTGGAAAAATGAGGACAAGCCTGTTAGAATTTAGTAATAAGCGATTCTGATAAACTAGAAAACAAACGAAAATAGTTACATAGTGTGAATATCAAACATTTTGAGTGATTCGGTGGTAAAATATGAGTGATTTATAATGCGAGGATGAGGTCAATTTATAATATATTTCTCTCTTGTTTCTCCTAGATTTTAAAAAAGAAAATTTATCCTAATTTTCTAAAAAAAAAAAAAAAAATAAATGACTACACTATGCAGTCGCACTACCTGTCGCAATACTTTCTGTCCTTGGCTCTCGAGCAGGGAAACGTTGCTCTCTGCGTTTTACAACGACGAGTTGGGAATTACTTATCTAGTTGAAAATAGTTGCTTGGCACTGACAAACCACCATGTGTTTACCTTTCCCTAGCATCTTTATGTCACAACACTTCATCAGGGCTAAACACTGATAATTTCTTTTGAATATCGCACCTAAACCTATTGAACATATCACACACTGCCTGTAAACGACGAACAATTTCGAAGTGTTAGGTGACAAGCAGAGCTGAAAAGAAGTAACACATACTCTTATTAACAAAGAGCCTCATCATAACAGATTCCTCCCCCCCCCCCATTAGTTTTGATTAGCCAATATTGAAATGATCATCATTGTTGCTAACAATAATCGGTTATAACTTTTTTAACTAAATACATCAACAAAATAAAATACCGCACAAATACGTTATAAATCAAAATTTCGGATTTGATTATTCTAAATTTTCGATATGAAATATCGTTCGTTATTAAACTCAACGTATAGTGATAGCCAGTCCTCGTGGTCCAGGAGTTAACGTCGCGGACTTCGAATCGACAATGTATAGGTTCGAACCCCTTGGCCGACTATCCGGACTGAGATTTTCCAGGGCTTTCCTCCGTTTCACAAGCCGGCAAGGTACCTATTGACAACGCCCTGACTTACTACCTTTCACCATTGTCTTCTGCACCTTATCTCGTGATGAATCTGATATGCCTAAAGACCAATTCAAATTCAGCGTATTCTTGATAACAATGGTTATGTATATTACGACCAATAATTTGTAAATCAAACACACACACGACCACAAATAACTAAAATACCAAAAACATAAGGTCAGACAGTGGATCAATTCCATTTGACTAGTCGGTCTTTGTTAACATAAATGTATTGTTGACAACAATGACGTCAATTAACTAAATATTTATATTTCTTTACAGAAAAAACTATTCTTTTACACACAGAAAAAAAACTTCACTTCCTAAATATGGAGAATATTACGCGTGTATACCTAATTCTATATCCGTAATAGGTAGGTTTAATATAGGTTTAACTGCTATTGGATTTCCCCAGGTTTCTTTTTTAAAAGATTAAGTTAAATGATTCTAATTAGGAAAGTATGTGTTTGGATGAACAAATAAGGCTGTGACAAACTACATTAACCATTAATATTAATTTCTTTTCTGTTTGAAGAAGACACTGTGATCAATCAAGTCATTAAAAAAATTAAAAAGAAATAAATGATTTTTTTAAAAGAAAATTTTCTTCGTTATATGAGCCAACTGTGCGTGCTGGTATGAAGTAATACTTAGGAGATGAAAAAAGAAAAAAAAAAGGAAAAGGAAAGAGCTTTGAAAGTGGAACGACTAAGCGACAGACAACTGAAGAAACTGGAGGTTCTGGTTGGCAAGGCCATTGCACGTCCTTGCATAGCACCGTCGCTTGCTGTTTGGTGCTTGCTGCAACTACTGGCTGTTGACTTACCTTTTTATTTATTTGCATATTTTGTTTGTATAGGTGTTGACCACTTAGCAACGACGAGATACTGGACGTAGAAACGACCTAACCAACTTGTCAATGCAGTGTGGCTGTACCTTCCTGTTTCCCCTAATTTTCATACTTCTTTTAGTAATCAGATTGTAGATTTTATTAAGCACAAAACGCAGAATACGAGGGTTAAGTCATAAGTCATGGTAACTATTTTTTTTTTCGAATGGGGGATAACAGAACAGATCGGAGATAAACCTTGGAAACCTTATGGTATGTACTGTGGAGTGGTCCCACCAGATGGTGTATGTGAGTTGAATGGCATGTCTGAGTAAGCCCCGAAGTACAGTAGGTGAGCGACAGTGGTCCGGATTTCAGTGTTGTCAGTTTCGTAAGAGGAAATTTCCCGTCCGAAACCCTAAAATTTCCCGATCAGTTGCAACATTTCCCGCCAAGTAAATAAAAGGAATTTTCAATGCTACACAGTAAGAAATGGTATATTAAAATTAAAAAAAAAAAATCTTATCTATGCACAAATATTTTTTAAACTGAAATTTCAGCGTTCGCATTTAATGGAAATTAAAAACTTGCCGGTTTCACACTAATCGTCTTACGAAATTGGTATCTTCTCATTTTATATGAAATTAGAATGCTGATATCTCATTTCAAAGGAAAAGATTTCTCGGTACATAAATACGTTGGAACTGCTTTCTATTTTCTGATATCAAATCCTTTTTATATAGCGACGAATATATGTTAGATTACAAATTTTGTGAAAGGATAAATTAAAATTGAAATTATGAGTATATGCACAGAGTGAATCTTGCAGTTTACTTTCGAAATGTACGTTAATAAGAAATCTAAACTTTATCAAGTCGACATAATTAGTATCTGATTTCTTTATACATTCTTTGTTTGTGGCTATGTTCTTGTTATATTCCTTGTAACTATGGCATTTTTCTCAATCAAAATGAAAATGCTCATTAAATAATTAGCACAAAATATAACGAATACTCATAGAAAGTACAACAAATATGTTATTTAAGTTCTCGTTTTAGTCTCATCTTTCGGAAATATGTTTATGTAATCCTTCGTAAAGTATATTAAAATCCGAACAAAAACACCAGAGGTGCAAAAAGTGGAGCCAAGTTCTTTAGCCCTAAAAAGGTGTGAAATGGGAGACGGATGAGCCAAGTTCCTTGGTGACAGCATGTAACAGGAACAAAGAAACTTGGCGCGAGGTGGCAAGGTTCATGATCCTCAAGCTATAAGGGTGGTGGGGATCCTAAAACCCACTACGTCCACCGCCACCAACCCTAAGGCTGTTGCCAGCTCGCGCCAAGTTCCTTTGTTCCTGTTACATGCTGTCACCAAGGAACTTGGCTCATCCGTCTCCCATTTCACACCTTTTTAGGGCTAAAGAACTTGGCTCCACTTTATGCACCTCTGGTGTTTTTGTTCGGATTTCACAGCTTTTTGTACGTGTATAATATATATACTCTCTCGCTCGGCCTCGTTTAGGTCCTCGCCCCCCGTAGCTGGCTGCGCCCCCAACTTTTTTTGGGTACTTACGCTCCTTTATCATAACCACTCTCCAGGACACTGTGCTTCCATGTTGCAGATATTTTCCCATACCCACCACCCGTGGGAATGAGATATTTATTGAAACATTGCTTCCTGCTGGCGGCACTAAAATCCACCACCACCAACCCTAAGGCTCGAACATCATCGTGTTTTGCTCGGATTTCACAGCTTTTTATACGTGTATATATATACTGGGTTCGCCTCGCTGGGTGTGCTGCCCCAGAATTCCGTGTGCGCCCCAACTTCAAATTTTTAGGGCTACGCCCCCTTTATTGTGATCAGACTTTCTGGGGACAGCGCCCCATGCTGTGCAGACCTTTTCCCATATCGCCTCGGGGGCTGCACGCTCATAGCGGTGGTTTGATCCATTTATTGAAACATTTTCATGATGGTACACCTTCATACAAAATTTCGTTTCTCTAGCTTCAGTGGCCGGCCGGGTGGTCGAGCGGTCTGCGGCGGTAGGCTATCGACTCAACGGTCCCAGGTTCGACTCCCGGCTGGGGCATGGGTGTGGATTTTAACACTTAACAGCTAAAGGCAAATTGTGACGGGCCGAAGTCCAAAGTTACTAAACTGGCCCATATAAAAATAAAGTTTTTATCTAGCTTCAGTGGTTTGGAAAATGGTATTTGGGCGGCTATGTTGAATTAAAGAAAATGATTTTTAAAAAGTTTTCTTACATTGCCGTTACCTACTTGTGATGGTACACCTTCATACCAAATTTCGTTTCTGTAGCTCGAATGGTGTGGAAAAAGTTTTTGTGCGGCCATTTTGATCCAAGTTAACAACTTTTTCAAAAATGTAAATTATTCCTAAACTACTCTTGTTAATACACCTTTATGCCAAATTTCGTATCCCTAGTTCAAACGTTCTGGAAAATGGATTATGAAGTCAGCCATTTTGGATTCAAAATGATGTCTTTGCAGATATTTTGTAATCTACTAGTGATGATATACCGTCATACTTCGAAATTTCATATTTCAACTTTTAACATCTTATTTTTTTACAGAACCTCAAAATCGCTGATTTCGCAATAAACTCTTGTTCCTGTATAGCATAATGACGTTTTGTGACATGCGGAACTAGGCTGCATGCACTGCCGTACGTGTTGATACTCCCCTCGATTCGCTCGCGTCGCTGCGACAAGAATCCCACGGCAGGCCGCGCATCGAACTTGAGGAGTTTGGAGGAACTGCGTCTTTTTATCACAACCAGAATCTGCAGTGCACTGCTCCACATGATGCAGTAATTCCTTCATAAACCAGAGCGCTGCGTCCGAATGGGGATACTTCCACATTCTGCCTGTATAACATGCTCCTGGCAGTGCTAACGTTTGTGACAAGTAAAACTTGGTGGGACACGCAGGAGTATTGGAAGTTGGCGCGAGGAACTAGGCTCATCCATATTCCATTTCACCACTTTTTAAGGTTGAAGGAGTTGACTGGACAGTTTGCACCCCTGATGCTTTTGCTCGTATTTCGCAGCTTTTTACACTTGTGTAATGTATATACTCGCTTCGCCTCATTGGGGCGCTGCCCCCAGAATTCCAAGATGGCCTCGCTGGGGCGCACCCCTTTATCGCAATCAGGCTCCAGCTGGGAACTGTACCCTAGTAGGGAAGACGAGCCGAATTTATTCTAACCTACCCGTAATGGTACATCTTCATACCAAATTTCGTTTCTCTAGCTTCAGTCGTTATAAAGTGGGACTTAGGCGGTCATTTTGGATAAAAGATGGACACATTTTTAACGTTTTGTTATATTTTCGTGACATACTCGTGATGATACACTGGCATACCAAATTTCATTTCTCTATCTCGAACGATGTGAAAAATGGTATTTCAGCTGCCATTTTGAATCAAAGATGGTGTATTTTTTAAAACGTTGTCATGTTTTCCTAAACTACTCTTGATAATACATCATTATGCCAAATTTCGTATCTCTGACTCAAGCAGTTGGAAAATGGATTGATGACGCCCGCCATTTTGGATCCAAGATGGCGTCTTTAGAGATATTTTGTAATATTTTCATAATTTACTGATAATGTTGTACTGTCAAACTAAATTTCATTATTCTAGCGGCAGCCGTTTAGGCTGTGTATTCTTTAAAATTTTAGGGTTGGCGGCCATTTTGAATCCAAAATAACGACTTTTTCAAATTTTTAAAAACTTTTCTTAATTTGCTATCAATGATGTAGTTTCATACCAAATTTCACTGTTCTATCTTTAGTCGTTTAGGTTGTGTATTCTTTGAAATTTTAGGTTTGGCGGCCATTTTGAATCCAAGATGGCGATATTTTCAAAATGTCGGAATTTTTCCTTTATCTACTTATCATCCTCTACCTTCTACCAAATTTCATGTTTCTAGCTTACTCCAAACACCCTAAACAATATGATGAGTGAGTGAGTGAGTGAGTCAGTTAGCCTGAAATGTGCAATTTCAGGGGTCCACAACTAGAACAGTTTGAGATACGAATATGAAATTTTGTACATCTGCACATATTTACCATATCTCCTTAACGGCAAAAGCTCATATTCCTATCTTTAACATCTTTTTTCTTACGGGGCCCCCAAATCGTCGATTTTGCCATAAACTCTTGTTCCTGTATAACATGCTTGTGGCAGTGCTGACGTTTTCTGACGTGAAGAATTTGGCTCATGCACTGCCGTGCATGTTGATAATGGATAAATAGCAGATTGAACAAAATGGCACCATATCGGCCAATGTTTATGAAGAACGTTCTTTCAAAACCCTGCTGCAGAATATATAACAACGCAATAGCTCAACCGTACAACGATGTAGACAATTTTCCTGGAGTCTTCAGTTTACTGTATTCACCAATTAAAGATAAGATTTATTTTGAATGAAGCACACATACACAGAAAGAGAGAGAGACATACAGACAGACAAACATTCCAGCGAAGAAATTATAATTTTAGTTCGTCCAGAGCTACAAATTTTCCCGTTTTTGTTGTATTTTAACAAGAAATCCCGCCGTCCCGCTAGTGGTCCGAATTTCCCGTTTTTCGGGGAAATTTCCCGTCAACTGACAACACTGGTCCGGAATAGAGGTCTCGAAGAGTGAACATCTTGCGTATGTGAAAGTAGCATTTCTTCGCGGCAGGAATGCCACAGAGTTACGAGAAGCACTGCGCGTGACCTACCCTATCAAACAGTGGTGAGGTGGATAGCGACTTCCCGACGAATAGGACACCCACTACGGGGCAGATTGGCAGTAGACACTCTGGCCCGTTTGAAAACCGCTATCCATCTCGCTACTGTTTGATAGGGTAGGGCACGCGCACCTAGTGCTTCCCGTAACTCTGTGTGGCATTCCCGTGCATTCCTGCAGCGGATAAATGCTACTTTCACATACGCACCTTGTTCACTCTTCGTGACCTCCATTCTGCACCACTGTCGCTCACCTACTGAACTTCGGGGCGTACTCAGACATGCCATTCAACTCACATACACCATCTGGTGGGACCACTCGACAGTACATGCCATAAGGTTTCCAACGTGTATCTCCGATCTGTCCTGTTATCCCCCATTCGAAAGAAAAAAATAGTTACCATGACTTATGACTTAATCCTCGTATATATCGTATGAGACCGCCCCATTCGTCTAGTGGTTAGCGTTACTGACTACTAATTGAGGAGTCCCGGGTTCGATTCCCGGCGCTGCCAAGAATTTTCCCCAAGAAGTGTGGATCTGGAACGGTGGCCACCCAGCATCGTGATGAAATTGGGATTTGCTATGAATGAAAGATAGTGGCGATCACAGTGAGAGCTTAGGGTCTCCTCTTCCAACCCGTCTGGTGAGCGTGGGAGCAGTAGACCAACTCCTCCCTCCGGGGAGAGGCCTCATTCAGTAGTGGATCGACTATGGCTGTGATTTTTAATTATTCATTCTTGCACATGACCAGGGCCACAACTAGAAGGCACGTGACCCGGGCGACGGGCTTGAAAGCGTTAAATCAAGATAGGGAGAAGGCGCTCCTTCGAAGGGGGGCCTTGCCTCCCCTTCCAAAAATGCAAGCTGCGGCTCTTCACGTAACTAATCTTGATTGGAGTGGGTCTTCATATAGACAGCCATTTCTTCAGTCGTGCTGGTCACTGTTTTTCGGAGAAGGGCAGTTTAACCAGAAAAAGCGGACAGACTGGGAAATCTTTCATTAAAGATCAGACAAGGAAACATTCTCGAACAAAACATTCTTTGCTTTCGGTTATAAAAGATTAAGTTTACAGTTTTATTTTACTTTAGCATCAGAGTATTATATTAAAAATGTAATAAAGATGGCACTGGTTAACAAGAGATTAACCATTTGCTAGATATGTCGGTAGCAAAAATTAAGATAACAAATTGGGAGTACAGCAGTAAGCATTATGTATAATTTAACCAAACTGTTCGCGTAATAGGTTAATTGTGCTTCGTTGTTGTCACTTTTATGGTAAGTATGAAGGAAACCGCAGTTAATAATTACAGAAACTAAATCTTAAACATTGTCAAATAGAAAATAAACAAACTTCTGAAATTGGTGGAAACGATGTCAAATCTAGCCGCTAGTACACTATTTATCATACATTTGATTTGAAGATTTTTCCTCGGTATATCTAAATTAAAAATCAAGCAGTATTGACCGTCTGAACAACTTAAGTGTGATTAACAAGAAAATTACCTCATGTCGGAATGAAATTAGAACACTAGAAAGTAAGGATAGATTTGTATAAAACATGGCCACTGAAAAAAAAAGGAAAACATTTGAAGAGATTTCGGAAAAGAAAATAGAACACAATAACGAGATGGTAAAGACAGGACATGTCCTTCGTAACCAGGACGGCTGGTAAACTGCACTGACGAATATGAGGACAATACTTGGAGTTATGACTGCTTTAATCCATAACTGTTCCCATGATTGTGTTCGTAAATGTATGAATATAGAGGCACTCTTTTTTTCGCATTAACAATAAACAACAGGAATTATAGCGATTTTGTTGAATCATATGATTATGGTTAGTATAACAGTGGTATTATTATTACCTCTGTATTTTGTTATTTCTAAATCCAATAATTATAGCCTTTAAATCGATTTCATTACCTCTATATTTTGGATTTTTTATAAGATAGCTCCACCCCTCTAAATTTCTTTAATAACAATTCAGCAGCTTCCCTTAATCTTCATTTCCAGCATATTAATATCATGGAAAATAAAAGTACATCGAATTCAACTAAATTTAGTGAATATAAGAAAAATTATTTTTCCACTATCTGTGAAAGCTCTTATCTGTGGAATATCAGCATATAGAATGTTCAAATGAGGGAAATATAATTGTATTGTGGTCTAAGCTCATAGATTTTGGGAAATATTATCAAAAATGCCAATAAACATTCTATTATTGTAGCCATGAACCTCACTATTATTCTATTTCGTTTTACAAATAAGTATATACTATATTTTATTCCCATGTGATATTTTCTATATTACATCTTAAATACCTTGCTAATAATATGTGCAAAGCACTGCTAAATCTATATATTACGTGTTCGTTTATTACATAACTTGACGAAGGGTATCCATAATATCACATTAACCTTAATTTTGTTTACCCTAAATTAGATTTATTCCCAAGTTTTCGTGCAGACTATCCATAACCACACCAACCGTTATTTTGCTTACCCTAAACTAAAATTGTTCCCAAGTTTTCGTGCAGGCTATCCACAACTACACCAAGCGTTATTGCTGTTACCGCCCATACAATTCATTTTATCTTATCTTACCAAGCGTTATTTTGCTTACCCTAAACCAGATTTGTTCCCAAGTTTTCGTGCAGGCTATCCATAACCACACCAAGCGTTATTGCTGTTACCGCCCATACAATTCATTTTATCTTATCTTACCAAGCGTTATTTTGCTTACCCTAAGCTGAATTTGTTCCCAAGTTTTGTGCAGGCTATCCATAACCACACCAACCGTTATTTTGCTTACCCTAAACTAAATCTGCTCCCAAGTTTTCATTCAGGTTATTTAATAATTCCCCCGCACCTTGATTGTGCTTCCCCTAAACTGAATTTGTTCCCAAGTTTTCGTGCAAGCTAACCATAATCACACTAACCTTGATTTTGCTTATCCTAAACAGGATTTGCTCATTTCTAAGTTTTCGTGCAGATTATTTCCACATTAGGAAAGGAAGGTAAATAATAAATATTAATGAATGAAGGATATAAGTCTAAAGATGGGTATAAATAAATAAAATCTAACTAAATCTCTGTACTGAATCATGTTGGATCATCCACTTGAACAAATCAAGGATTCTTGAAAGTCACGTTCAGCGGTTTCTTCCTAATTTAATTAAACTGACAAAAATTTGAAAACTTATATATATTTCTCTTCTTTCTCAGACGGTTGTTCTCTGAGTGGGTGCGGCTGAGAAGGAGGTGGAGTGCAGTAAAGAAAGAGAGGGAGAGGAGGAAGGAAGACCAACACTGAGAAAAATGAAAAGCTAGGTTGTGCATGTCTTGTCTTGAGTGTGAGTGAACGTCGTTATACCAAACAAAGTAACGCAAGTATCATGTCTTCGCTGTAAAACTGCACGAACAACGTAACACAAGACAAAACCAGAAGTAGACCACCTTCTCCGAAAACGGTTGTTTGTTCCTGATCTACTTCGTCTCAGACACATCCTTCTTTTTCTTCTTCTCTTATAGAATCTTGTTTTCGTCTCTGTCTCTCCATTATACACGCACAGATTCCTCTCAAAGTGACTGCTGTTAGTTTCTTTATCCCTTTAAGGTACACACATAAAAATATACATTTTCTTGTACTACAACAACGAAAAAAGCTACTGTGTGTATGATAGAGTGCTAATAAAATATTTTGTAACAAAAAGAAAATAATTATTGAAGGGCGTTTGCCACGCGAGCAATTTATTGTTATATAATATGGTTTTTGAAAATTTCTTAAACGGATATAAAATAACTATGTATAATGATTTTTTTTTCCTTTCTCCGACGATACATATTTTACGATTTAACGCTTTAATGGACGGAAAATTGTTGTTAAAGGGGCACAATTGTAACTTGTTTTAATTTTCTTTTATTATTATTTGTTAATTCTTACCTACCTATACTTCCGGATTGATTTACACCAATCTATTTATTTTGAAGGAGTCGCCGTAGCTCAGGTGGTAGCGCGTCTGACTACGAATCGGGCGGCCCGGGTTCAAATCCCGGGCAGGATACTGGAGACTTTTATCACATGCCTGGCGCTTTGAGGTGCACTCAACCTCCTATCAAATTGAGCACCAGAGTGTCTTTGTTACTCCTGGGCACCTTGGGAAGGTAAAGACGGTCCAGCGTGGGACTGACCACCCTACCTCACTTCGTACTGTAGATCAAGAAAATGTGGAGCGCTACCTCCACATCCCCCATGGTGTTGCACACCTTATCTTATTTATTTTGATATTAATTTACAAATATTGTCATGAGAGGTTTTATACATTTCCTTCCTTTGTATTATTATAATTTTACTAATAAATAAATAAATTTTACCTTCTAAACTTGAATGATATTTTAGTGAAATCGTTTGGGTTCCTATTTTACATTGGAATGTTTTTTTTTTTTTTTACTGTTAAATTGATATGTTATTTCAAAAAAATTAAGCATTTTTGTTAGTATAGATACTGATTTAAAAACGAGTTGGCGGGATTTAAATTCAGAAATGATGATGAAACATATCGTTTGAAAGAAAGTGACCATTATTTTGGTGGAACTAGTCAGTGAAGGTGCTTGCTTTTAAATGTATTTTTTTTTTCCACATATAAAAATTTCAATAATGAACAAAAATACAATTGGATTGAAATATTACAGTTGTTGTTAATAATCCGGTTTGATATATTTCAGTATGAAGAAAAAAAATTTTTTGTTTTTCAATCTTTCCGAATAAGTAAACATGTCATGTTTGTCACTGCTTTTCCGTCTTAACACTTCAACACTTCCTTTTAAGATGGATCATTGTAAAGAAGGTGGGAAGGCGGAATGTTTTTCGCCATTATTCACTATTATAGAGATATTTCAGAATAGCAAGAATGCTATGCTATTTCCTTTTAGGTTCCTTTAATGCTTGGAGAATGTTATTTTCTCTTGGAATATTTCAGAATATTTACATGGACTTGCATTTGATGAATGGAATGTGTAAAACAAGAAAGTTTTTTTTACTTACTTTTTCTTCTTTTTATATCGATGCATCTAAAGCATAACGCCTCCTTTACGTATGCAACAGCATCCGCTCTGCTTCTATCCTTTTGCAAGCTAGTAGTCTATAGTAACTACAGCAGATGGTGACCTTCAAATATTTTAATTCATGTATGGAATAACTTATTGCATCCTGTTTCCTTTTATCAATATGAGAACAGTAAGCGTATTTTTCTGTTATAGTGGTCTCGCCTGCTTTATGTGATGTGATATATTGTGGTACGGTACGAACATTGGATTGGATATTATTAATGTTTGTTTTTTCACTTTTTCTAAGGAAAAAATGACTAACACACACAGTCATCATATAAATAAATCACAGCCATATTCAATCCACTAGTGGATGAGGCCTCTCCCCGAAGGGAGGAGTTGATCTACTGCTCCCATGCTGATCAGACGGGTTGGGAGAGGAGAGCCGAAGCTCTCACTGTGATCACCACTGTCTTTTATTCACAGCAGCTCCCCAATTGTCCTCACGATGCTGGGTCAACACCGAAATTTTTGAGCCCTCACCGGGAATAGATCCCGGGACCGGCATTTCAAAGCATTTCATTTCTTCTTATGCCAATGAAACAAACAAAAAAAAGTGATAAATCTGAAGATCGCAGATTCACAATTTTGAATTTGAATTTGAATTTATTTAAGGCCTTTAGGCAACTACGGCTCAGGCCCACAGATTCACAACCCACGAACAAAATATATACCACTCCTGTAGAGAGGGAACAACACATACTACTACTACTACTACTACAAATTATTATTATTATTATTATCATTTAATTTATTGATTTATTTACGTGCTATGGTAGCGTTTCTTAACCTTTATAAGGACCAGTAATATGTTTGAAACAATGCTACGGACCACTAAGACTAAGTTTTGTAGATTTGTTAAAAAAAAAAACTGAAAAAGTTTTACTGACATTTGGGGCATACTGTGTTATTTTGAACATAATAAATCCTAGGGCATGCTTTGAATACTTACGGAAACACAGTAAAAAAAAAA